>PVKA01034997.1:0-23011 GCA_004027165.1 Ctenomys sociabilis | reverse complement strand
ACTCCATTGACATTCAACTACCTTAGGTTCTTGAACTCGACACCACAATCCAACACAGTCCAGCATTCTGCAACCATAGGGAGTTATTCAAAGAAATTGTCGACCATATCTATTTACAGCTCAGCTTAATATTATGGGCTCACGATGTATACTTCATTTTTATATATTTATGCTTTTCTGCTGGATGGTTAAGACCTAGGTAGATCCAAACTTATATACCAACACATGTACTTTATATTGCAATGCAGATTAACCACCTCAAGGCCAGGGTGTAGCACTCACACCTGCAATACCAGCATTGAATCAAGAATCAATCACAAATTCCAGAAGCCACCCCATGATTGTATGAGGCACTAGGGGAATACAGACCATAACAGTAATGTCTTATTGTGCTAATTTTAAAATGTGAATATTCATTTTAGTTTTAATCACATCTTGTCCTTTTGTGTTTACTGTCAAGGAAAGTTATTTGTGATATACCACTGAGAGAGACTAAACAAGTGACAGAACTATATTCACAGGAAACTCATCTTTTTTAGAAACACACTGAAGCTGTATACTCCTACCAAAACTTTAACATTGGCTAACAAGATTTTTGACAACTACTCCCCAAGGGGGAAAAAAATCTACAAAATACAAAAATTCTTAAAAAATTAGAGATCTTAGATATAAAGTCCCAGTCCAAAATTGGGCAGCTCAAATGAATAGATACTTCTAGAGGCAGGAATACAACTGACCAACAAATATACAAAAAAAAAAAAATTGATGATGCTGACTATTTGAAAAATGCAAATTAAAACATTAGGATTCTATTTGATCGCAGCTCTGGGAGCTTCTATGATGGTGGCAGAGGCTCCAGAATGGGCCATTGTGACTGTAGTGACTGATTTTGACACCGACAGCAATGGAGAGTTGTGTGAAGCCCAAAGAGTCAGAGCAGTGGGCAAAGTGGAGGACCCTGCCACCAAAGCAACAGAGACCTTGGGGGATAGTGAGGAAGATGGAAAGGAAGTGTTTAAGGTGGAATGGATCCTCGACACGAAGACTAACATGGGTAGACTCCTATATAAATTTCGACAGAAAAGATATACATCAGAAGATGATTCCTGGTAGCAAGAGATTCATCTAGAGGACTGTAAAGAAGTTCTTTTTGAATTTAAGAAGAAAGCTGGATATTTACCTACACTGGTGTAATACTCTCCCATAAAGAGAGATAAACTTGAAGCATTTGTGGGAAATTGGATTTAGCTTGAGACTATAAAGTAAACAAAATAAATCAGACACATAAGCTTCAATATCATAGTTTCCCTTATATGAAAATGTTGATAGGTAAATAAAGTATGAAATAACAGCCAGACAATAATAGGAAAGAGGAGAAAGAAAAAAGGTATTGTGTTCTATGCATGTTTCTGCTGTTTGTTGTTAGTTTCATTTTACTATAGTGTGAGAACTCATTCTGCAGGATTTCCATTTCTTTGAATATATTGAGGTCTTTATTCTCCCATAAACATAGTCTATTTTGAATAAACAAATTAGAATATGAAAATCAATGAAGATAGAGCATAGTTAAGTGGTTGCCTAGATTTAGAGGTGGAAGTATTGGAGGATGATATCTACTGGGTGTAGTATTTTGTTTTGGAAAATAAAGTAATTTAATTTGCTTATGGTCATCATATTTTAATCCTGACAAAATGCCAAAGTCATGCACTAAATTATGTACTTTGTTTGCAAATTGTGTAGTATGCAACTTTAGTTCATAAAGCTGGTATTTTAAATTTCAAAAAGCAGGTTATCACTGACTGACAGGAAAATGACTATCTGTATCTGAATGTTTAATTATCTAAAACGAACATGAATTACCCATGTTTTGTTAAAATAATAATTTTTTAAATTAATGAGGTCATTGCCTTACAAATTCCACACTGCATGTGATATGTTTTCACAAATACAATTTTTTCTCTATATGCAACTATGAAATATACAGTATTTTCCTTTAAGTAGATAAATGAAAGTTTTTAAATTAAAATAAAGTACAAATTTCTCTCACAGTGTATAAATTTTCAGCATAAAGTAGATAAATCTGATTTATTTCTTTCACTTTTGCAGCAGATGGGTAGCTGCCCTTTTACTCACAAACCTCCTGTGACAAGTGTGAAGTTCAAGACATGACCCTGAGGGGTGACTTCTAATCATTTATGGTGAGCTAAGGGAGGAAGAGAGACAATTGTTATGCAACTCACTGAAGCATTCAACCTTCTCTTTTCAACTTCACTTTGTATCTACCTCAAATTTCACATACTAAAAAAAATCTCAGATACTAGCTTCATTCTGAAAGGTGAGTACAAAGAAACAGGAAGCTTTCATTTGTCTTCCGAATTTTATTAGTACATTTTTGTATTTCAGAGAAGGGTCTACGGGGTGTTCAGGGTTTCACTACTAGATCAGACTTATAGTGATTTGCCTGTTTACAGCCTCCCAAGAGTTGGGATTACAGGCACTAGGAACCTGGGGCTTTGAATTCCCAACCCCTGAACCTGCTTCCAGGCACTTTAATCTGCTGAGCTATTTGGCTGGCCCCTATTAGTACTTATTTTCATTGCATGTTTAAGTGCCTTGTGTGGAATTGACACATGTACATAAATACCATAATTCTTTGTTCATCTTTTTCCATCCACTGTCTTTCCATCCCTTCGTCTCTTCAATTTGAGAAAGATCTACCTTTCTACTTCTATAATCTTTAATTTGACTCTGTATATATACTTTGGGGTTCTTATGCTAAAGAAATCAGTCATTAAGCTCATGTGTCTGATTTCCTTCACTTCATATGATCTCACTAATGCATCCATTCTCCTGAAAATGATGCAAGTTTACCTTTCCTTATGGCAGAGTCATACTCCATTGGGCATACTTTTTTTTTTTTTATCCATTCATCTGTTGATAGACAGATAATATGTTTCCAAGATTCAGCTAATGTGAACTGTTCTACTATAAACATGAGTCTATGTGTGTCATTGATGTCTTTAACTCTTGGGGGAAAATATGATGTCTTTAACTCTTGGGGGAAGGTACCTAAAAGGAAAAAAAAATGGTGAAATAAAATTTTCAGTTTTAAATTTTCAAGGAAAGTCCATACTTATTTCCACAGAAGTTTACATTTCTATCCACAGTGTATATGTATTCACTTTACCCTGAAGCCCCACCAGTACTTGTTATTATCTGATATTCTGATGATGGCTAGTATTTCATGGCTAAGATGGAATATTTGTGTTGTTTCCAATATTCATTTCTGTAATGGCGATAATTGGTGAATCTTTCTTCATGAATTTACTGGTGTTTTGTACTTCTGTGAAAAGGAGCTTTTCATTTATTATAATTATTATTGTATTTGGTTGTTGCAGGGTCTCACTATGCAGCTCAGACTCGTAGTGATGCTCCTGTTTTCAGCCTCCTAACCACTGAAATTGCAGGCATGCATCACTATGCCCAGACACTAGCCCAGTCAGCCCGCACTGAGGATAGGGCTGTGAGGGCATGTGGTACCGGGGATCATACCATGGTACCGGATGGTACCATGATCCCTGAGCTTTCTTAAGTAAGCCTAAGCAGGTGCTTTTGTCCACTGATCTACCTTGCCAATCCCAAGGAACTTTTATTTGGAAAGTTTAATTGTTGTGAGTTTTCATGTATTCTAGAAATTCGCCATCAATATGAGGAATAGCTGAAAAAATTTTCTCTATTGGTTTTCTTTTTCTTTCTTCTTTTTAATTAATTTTATGGAGAAAGAAATAGCAATGAGACTGTTTCAAGACAGGTTATTAGGACAGTTACAACAATTATTATACTGCATATTGTTGTCTTCATAGTAGTTATGCATAGTACAAGAACTAGACATGATATCTTGTGTAAACACTATTAGTATGAATCTTTCTTCTTATTACGCACCCCCCCAGCCTGAACTAAGAGAAAGTAGCTGTATATTTACCCTATTTTGTATACACAGACATACATAGTTTTTCACTACAAAAAGAACCTGCACTTATAATTCCTTTTTTGTTTAGCTTTGTCAGAGATGGGTGTTCTATTGCCATTCAAATATTGTAGGTGAGTAAATTCAGCAAAATAATGCAATATAGTCAGTCCAGTAGTCCATAATAGTACTGGATTATCCACAGAACTGGCACTGTCAGAAGTGATTCACTTGAGGCTTTTATATCTCAGCATATTAGTATCACTTTGCTTTTTATACCTTATATTTATACTTTTCTGCTGGATGATTAAGACCAAAATGAAGCAAGACCTATATAACATGAAATGTAACTTTTTTATGTGATAAGGTCAGTCAAGTTCCCTCAGGATTTATCCTGTAACCCTGTACTGCACTTTGTAGATCCTTTGTCAGTGTCAGCCATCTGGATGAATCATGACCATTGCTTGACCAAATGGCTCTCTGTGAAAGCCTAAGAGACTATTTTCTCTCTAGGTAACACTCCTTAGGCACACTCTACATCATCACTCACCTTCCTCTGTGGCCCCATAATCTCTTTGAACATAAAACTTGGGACACCATTGAGTTACATGATGTTAGAGTATGTGTTCTCTTATGTCCTGAGTCCTCACTGACTTTGAATGGCTAGGGCCAAAATGTTGGTTATCCTTGTTGCCCTTCTTTCTCTACAATTTTTGTTCTGCAAACAAGTATTTAGCATGCCAGGAAAGAAGTTTAACAGTATATTACCCTATAACATAGGCATTTAAGCTCACTATTCAGGACCAGAATGGCATGAGGTACCAGGGATTGAACCCAGGTCCTCATGCTTTCCAAGCAGGTACTTAGACCACTGGGTTATGTCCCCAGCCTATCATCACTATTTGTCTGAATATCATATGCCTTAGACATAAGATGGATCAGGTATCTTCCAACAATCATTTGTATACTAATTTAAATCCCTATAGAGTATGACAAAATAAAATATAAGCAATGACACATTTTTACATAAAAAATTAGAAATCTAACCATATACAAAATGGTAGTAGGACAATCCTATGACATTTTTTTCCAGTCTCTTGTTTTCTTTCATTACATTTTTTAAAGAAACATTTACTTCAGAGACAGAATAGGAGTAATTGATATAATATTGGAAGCAGTAAGCATTTAGAAGAGCAGAATGGCAGGCATTCCAAGGATAGCCCTAGTATTGTACATTGCTATCCTCAATGTAGTCACTTACTTCACAGATATTAGCATACATAGTTATTCATGGTGAGAATCCCACACATTAACTGCTAGTTTCAAAAGCCTGATGGAGATTCTCAGGACCATTGCCTTAACCATCTTATAAATGTATAGATTTGTCCCTGCCATGTTTCCTAGCTTCTCTACTTGCCCTCTCTTCTCTGTTTAATCCCTAAATTCTCACTTTCCAGATAGTTGTATCATACCTTTCAATTTTTATTTTTTCTTTTGTGTTCTTACAGTAGGGAGACTCGATATTCTACATGTGGGTCTGGTTTATTTCACTTATCAGTATAGCTTCAAGTTGCATCTACTTATATATGAAGGCTTTAATTGTGCTGCTATAAACATAGGTGCACATACATCACTATGCTATGATGTTTTCAGTTCCTTTGGGAAAATTTGCAGTAGGGAAATAGCTGGCTTGAATGGGATTTCCAGTCCTATTTTTTAAGGAATCTCTACACCGATTTCGTACTGGTTGTACCAGTCTACATTCCCACCAACAGTGGAAAAGGGTTCCCTTTTCCTCAATGCCTCTTCAAAATTTATTGTGGGTTGATATCATGATGGCTATTCTTTCTGGGGTTACATGGTAACTCAGTGTTGTTTCAATTTGTATTTCATGGATGGCTAGTGATGGGGAGCACTTTTTCATGTATTTATTTGCTTCTAGAATTTGTTCTTTTGAGAAGTGTGTGTTCATCTCGGATGCCCATTTCTGGATTGAGTCTTTAAATTTGTGAGCCCTAATGTTTTTTAGTTATTTATCAGTTCTCTCCAGATAAAGGAGAGAAGTCCTTTATCTGAGTGCTTATTAAGATTTTTTAAAATTTTTTAGTTTTCTTTTCTCTCTGTTCTTAGTTTTTTTGGTCGTTCAAAAATTTCTCAATAAGAGAAGCTCCCAGTTTTTAATTCTTTCAAGGATCATCATGCAGTTTGATTTTTGTTCTCAAACTTTTTGCCTAACCATGTCTTCAAGAGTCCCTCCTACTTTTTCTTCCAGGAGATTTAGTGTTGCTTCTTTAATGTTTTGATCTTTAATCCATTTGACTTTAGTTCAGTGCATGGTGATAGACTTGGGTCAAGTTTTAGTTTTTGGCATGTAGAGAGCCAATTTTTCCAGCACCATTTGATAAAGAGGCTATCTTTATTCCAATAAGCATGTTTGGCCCCTTTGTCAAAGACAGTTGCTGAGTTTGTTTCTAGTTGCTTTTGCGTCTTCTACTCTATTCCATTGATCCTCAGGTCTATTTTTTTTGCCAGTACCATGCTGATTTTATCACATTAGCTTCATAATATTACTTCAAGTTAAGAATTATAATGCCTCCTTCCTTTTCTTTGTTGCCCAAGGTTGCCTTTGCTATTCTATGTCTTTTCTGGTTCCAAATAAATTTTAGGAATGATTTTGCTAGATCTGTGCGGTATGTTGGTTGTAATTTGATAGGGATTGCATTAATTCTGTGTAACTATTTTGGGAGTATGGCCATCTTCACATGTTTGTTCTTCCTATCCAGCAGTAGGGAATATCTCAATTTTCTGAAATCCTCTACAATCTCTCTTTTCAGAGTATTATAATTTTCAGTGAATAGATCTTCTACTTCTTTAGTTAGATTAATTCTAATTATTTGATTTTCCATAGTTCTATTGTGTGGCTTTCTTTTTCATTCTGTTGGTTGCTGTTTTTTTTTTTTTTTTTTTTTTTTTTTTTTTTTTTTTTTTTTTTTTTTTTTTTTTTTTTTTTTTTTTTTTTTTTTTTTTTTTTTTTTTTTTTTTTTTTTTTTTTTTTTTTTTTTTTTTTTTTTGGTTTGTTTGTTTGTTTGTTTTTGCTTTTCACAAGGTTTTTGCTTATTTTTCAATACTATCCTCTATGCAACCAGTTTTCTCATTTGAGAGACCTTGCCTATGTGGTTTGTAAATGAAATTATTCATGAACTGAGGTACTACTGTGTTCAAGTGCTATTATGCTTTGTGTGTATTTATGTCCCCAAAGCCTCATGCAGTTACGGGGAGGACTTCTAGAGTTTGTGATTAATTCCTGGTTCAGTATTAAGATTATGAGTTGAGTGTCACTGTGATTGTGGGTATCAGTGTTACACCCAGTCTGGAGCAGATAGCCTGAATGCAAGATAAGGGAGACAGACTTGACCTTTGTAGTGATTTTTACTGCTATTCCTCCCTGTTCCTCTTGTTCTTTTGCCATTTTCTGTTTCCATGAACTACTGCCCTCTTCCTTGTGTCAATATGCCTTGGAACCAGCCTCATGTCGACTTAAGTCTCTATTAATTGTGAGCTAAATGATCCTTTCCTTCCTTCATTTCACATGTGGGGTATTTTGTCCAAGCAGCAAGAGAAAAATAACTAATACAAGAGCTTATCTTTCTCTAGTGTACTTTTGTTCCCTTTGATAACATCAAAGAGTTTTATGTCCTTGGTGTTGTTTATACATAGTATGTTGTTCTGTTGCATCAAACCTGACATCAGCTTTTGTGACAAAAGCATGCTGTTTATGTAGACAGTTTCACAACATAACTTCAATTTTGGAAATGTGATGTCCCGCACTGTGCTTTCATTAGCCACGATTGCTTTTGCTACTCTCAATCTCTTCTGGTTCCATATGAATTTTAGGGTTTTTTTTTTCAGTTCAATGAAGAATGCTGCTTGAGTTTTGATTGAAATTCCATGAACATCATATATATATATATATATATATATATATATATATATATATATATATACACACACACACACACACACACACACACACACACAGGGATAAAACTCAGGACCTTGTGCTTGCCAGGCAAGCATTTATTCCACTGAGCTATCTCCCTGGCTAGGAACATTTTTTGCATATTAATTTTGGAAGCATTTTTATATTGATCCTACTGGTTCTATATATCTAGGAGAGAAGGATATCTTTGCTTTTTTTTTTTTTGTATTTTAAGAATGGGTCAACAGGGTATTCAGGGTCCTACTACTAGATTGGGCTGGTAGTGATCTGCCTGTTTACAGCCTCCCAAGACCTGGGATTAGGGGCTCAAGCCACCAAACAATTTCAATTGCTATCTCAGTGCACCCTGGGGGTCTGGCTGGCACAGCAGGCCAGGGGATGGAACCCCTTGTTTCTGCCCCTGCTTGCAGGTTCTTTAATCCACTGAGCTATTTGGCTGGCCTTCAATGCATTTCTTTGATGTTGTCTTTGTTTTGCTTTTTGAAGTACTCTTGCTTTCTTGTATACAACTTTCAGTTCCTTAGGGTAATTCCTAGGAATTTAATTTTTCTTGGTGTTATTGTGAAAGATATTTTTTCTCATGTTTTTCTGAATAGATACATTATTACTGTATGGGGACGTTTTTGACTTTTGTGCATTGATTTTGAATCCTGATTTTTTACATTAATTTGTATATTGATTCTAAGAATTATTTGGTGGATTTTTTGGCACTTCTGTGTCATCTGCAAATAATGATGGCTTTTTACTGTGGTATGTATATTTTTTATACCTAATTTCTCATACTTATGTTTGAAATACTATATTGACTTGGTGAGATGATAGGAGACATCCTTCAAGCCATGCCTTTTTCCTGATTTCAGTGGAAACATGTTCAACTTATAATGTTGGCAGTGGGTTTTTCTTAAAGGCCTTTCATCAGATATCTATTTTACTTACCATTTTTATCTTGAGAGGATTTTGGATTTTATCAGAGGCTTATGCTGTGCTTATTGAGCTGGTCACATGATATTTTGTTGCTGCCTCTTTTTATATGATGCACTATATTTACTGATTTGCATATGTTGAGTTATCCTTGAATCTCTGCAATGCTGCCTACTTGGTTTTTATGCATGATCATTTTAATGATTATTGCTTTTTGTTTACCAGTATATTTTTGAGGATTGCTGCATTTGTACTTTATAAGTTGAAATGTCATTTATTTCACTGGAAAGATTAAAGTGAACCAACTCTAGGACTAGCCTTTGGGCTGAAAGAAACCCAAGAGCAGTGGTGACTCTCATTGAGGTAATTCCCAAATCCAACACCCACTGGAGGCAGGAGGCAGGGAGGAGACAGGGCATTCCCCACAACAGCTCCTGCACGCAGTGAGACCTGCTGGGAAACAGAACATGAATGGGAAGCTACAGAAGCATTAAACAATAGCAAGAACAGGATAATGGGCACCAGAGAGAAAAAGAAGGAGGTGTGAAATTGGCAATGTAAATTAAGGTCCATGGTTCCTGAGGGACTAAATGTACAGAGCTGAAAACGTCCAGGAGATGGGGTACCAACACAGTATCTATTCTCATGCTCAACCGCAGCTTGGAATTTCAGCCCACACACATCCTACCTACCTTGAAACTCAGTGTTCTCAAGGTCCCTGATGGACTCCACTGCATCATCTACCCGCACCATGTTTACAAAGGCATAATCTTTCACGAAGTCACATTTGATGACTGAATCATATTTTTCAAGTTTGGGCAGAAGCTCTTTGTTGATACTGGTAGGGCTCATGTTACCCACAGGTAACTCAGTTGTAGCTTTGCTCTTGTTCTTGCTGACTTGCACTTTGGTGTTCACCCTGTGTGACTTACAGTGGTGCAGGTTTTGTATGGCATCCTGCGCTGCTGTGTAGTCCTCTATGTGCCCAAAGCCATAGTGCTTAATGGCGTCGCATTCCAGCACCTTGTCATACTGCTCAAAGCGTGAGCAGATTTCTTACCCTGTGTGACCTCCTGAGGCAGGATTCCAATGAACAGCTTCACTATCTCGACCCAGTCTCACGGAAATCTACAGGGCTTCTTCTTTGCAGAGCGGACGCTTCCAACAAAAGGCTCTGTCACATATGTATTAATTAAAGAGATTGTTCTATGGTTCTCTTTTTTGTTTAATGCCTGACTAGCTTGGGGACAAGGGTAATGTTAGCTCCAGGAATGAATTTGGGAGTACTTCTTCCTTTTTAACTTCATTAAAGGGCTTTGGGAGAATTGGTGTTAGATCATTCTTGAAGTTTTTATGGAACTCATCAGAGAATCATATGGACCTAGACTTTTCTTAGTTGGTAGTCTTTCCTTTACTGTTTAAATTTAATTGCCTGTTATTACGTTAAACATGGTTTTTAGATGTTCTTTGATTAGTTTTGGTGATTCATATGTATCTAGAAATCTATCCTTTTGTCTGACATCTCCTATTAGCTGATATAAAGCTTTGTGAAGTAATTGTTAATTATCATTTTTTTAATTTTGATACTGTTCATTTTTATCTCACCTTTGTCATTTTTATTGATTTGGATCTTTTCTTTCCTTTTTTGTATAAGAGTTCATCTACTTTGCTTACTCAAAGAACTAATTCTTTTTTATTATTTCAGAGAGAATAAATTAGAATTAAAACAAAAAATTAGAAGTGATACAGAATTTCATTTAACAAAGGAATATGAATTTCACAGTATTTGTTGGAAAACATAGTGTTGTCTTCCAACCAGTTATTCCTATTATCAGATTTATGCATATAAAATTCAAGAGGAAAGCAAAGATGAAGGAAATTATAAGGAATTAAGAAGAGAAAAAGTACAAACAATTAAAAAAAGAGATGAAACAAATTAAGCATTAGCTACTCCTTTCCATACACCATCAAAAAGGCACAGTTTTTGAAAATGCTTAAATTCATTGATTCTTTGTATTTTTGTTGTGGTCTTAATTTCATTGTTTTCTGCTCTCTTTTTATAATTTCCCTTCACATCGTAGATTTCTATTTAGATTGTTATTTTCCTAGAACACTGAAGAGCATTGCTAAATTAATTATTTTGGCTTGCTGTCTTTGTGATTAGGCATACACAGTTGTAAACTTCAGTCTTAGGACTGCTTTCATTGTGTCCCACATATTTTAGTATGTTATACTGGCATTATCATTTAGCTCTAGAAACAGGTAGCTTTTGATAGATATAAAAGTTGTTCTATTTAAGGAAATTTTGTTACTGAATCTTAATGTCAGGGTGACAATTTGTGCTTTCTATTCTTGTGACATTTTGCTTCTGATTTCCAGTGGTGTGGCAGGAATAGGCGTAGGGGTGGAATGCATGTGCAGAAAGAGATGATGTAACTGTGTGTTTATTGATACTCATGGCTACTTTGAAGCTTTAATTTACCACTGTTCCCTATAAAATCATATCAGAAATGCCAGGAAAATTGATAGACTACAAAGTCCATATATAAGAGAATATAGAGCCAACAAAGTACATATAGGAAATGTTCAGTATTGGCAAGCAACTCCTTATTGAAACTTTTCAAATTTAAATGTCCATGTTCATATTAATTCAGATGAGGTAAAGCAGCACATACATAACATTATCCAACAAACATATAATTGAGCACCTTCTGTATGTCTGGTACTCTGCTGGACTACCAAGATATCACAATGAACTAAAATATGCATGATCTCTGTTGTTTGAAACTAAAAAATGACAGCACAAGGTGACAGTAGTAAAAACTAAAATGTGTACAATGTACTGTTTGCCTTTAGTGATGGACAGTTCTTGAAAAGAAGAAGCTAGGTCATATATGAGGGATTCTTCTTGGCAATGTGAAGAATGGATGGAAAAATATTAAATTTCAGAGGCTGAACTTACTCTACTAAGACCTACTAAACAATAAAATTATGATATTATAAGACAGTGATAATTAAGAAAGTTGGGATGGGAAAGTATGAAACATATTAAGGTAATGATTTCAACAACATTTGAGGTTGTTTGCATCCTGGAAGAGATTTTGAATAGATTATAGTCAAGGTCCAAAGATAGTTTTCTGTATTTGGCAAGTGGATTAATTGCACTGTCCTTACACATGATGAAAAGTACTGGGAGAAGGTTATACAGAGTGAGAGAAAATATAACAAGTTCAAGATATATTCATACTAATTATCAACGCAAATTATTGAAAATGTACTTTACCTTGCTCCAAACTTACCATCTTTCATAGCTATTTACTTATTTTCTAAAATTTGGGGCAGAGAGATGGCTCAATAGAATAAGTGCTTGCCTGGCAAGTACAAGGGCCTGAGTTCAATCCCTAGTTCTGCCAAAAAAATAAAAATAAATAAATAAAATTTAACACATTTAGTAATTATCTTACTTCATTATATCTAACATGTTTTTGCTTGTAGTGCATACAAATATGTTAAATATTGATTAACAAATACAAATTATTTCTTTTTCTTTTTTGATGGTACCAGTGATCTAATTCAGGAACTTGTGCTTGCCAGGCAAGCATTTATTCCACTGCGTTATCTCCCCAGCCCCACCAAAGTGTTTCTTGTAACACTGATGTGACACATCCCAACAACACAGGTGATGCAACAATGATCCATAAGTGTGCATCTCTGGAGTTTAAGATCAATCTTGGAAATGTGGTGAAATCTCACTCAATTTTTTTAAATCAAAGAAATAAATTGTTTTGTTCCTATTTTTTCTTTCTTTGTCAAATCTCATAAAAATATAAAATAACAGGTATTGTTTCCTTTCCTCATCATTGTATTAATAATAGGAGTCTGTCTTTGCTTGCCACAATAGTATCTGCTTTAAAGATGCTCCTTTAAAGATGAGAGAAGGAATGGAGTAGAACAGGAGAGGAAGTACAGCTATGGAATCATTATCTCATGTAGCTGATGGTCTATTGGCTCAATCTGAATTATTGATTTCATGAAACAATTTTAGTGATGAAGTATAATATATTATGGGGAATGTGTAAAAGAAAAAATAAAACAAAAACATAGTGCAAAGGACCAAGGATAGCTCCCTGAAAGAAAAATATTATTATTTCACCTCCTGAATAATGCAAATAACAAGTTCAAAATGAAAAATAGGAAATCCATGTATACCAGTCTGTTCCTAAGGCTATAACAAAAATATTTTAGAAGGGAAACTGAAGAAGAGAAATTAATTTCTTAGATTTCTGGAGGCTAAAAGTCTGAGAAAAAAAATCACCACAGATTCAATGTCTAGTAATAACGTCCCTCTATGCCAGGTGTGGTGGCACAGGCTTGTAATCCCAGCACTCGGGAGGCTAAGGCAGGAGGATTGTTGTGAGTTCGAGACCAGCCTGAGCTACAAAGTGAGCTTAAGGCCAGCCTGAACTGCACAGTGAGACTCTGTATCAAAAAGACAAAAAAAAATAATAATGTCCCTCTGATTTCAAGATTGTGCATTGTTATTGTGCCCACCCATGACATAAGAACAAAAAGTATTTCAATGCTTTTCTAAACCTGTTTCATAAAAGTAACAATACATTCATAAGGACTATGTTAGATTTGTATTACTGTAATAAATAACAGAGAGCCAACTTTTGAAGAGATAGGTTTACTTTGTCCATTTTTAGATGTTTCAGCTCCTGATACACTGCTTTGAACTTATGCCAGCATATCATGGTGGAATATAACACAGCAAAACTGTTCAACTGATGATCAGTGAGAAATAAAGAGAAAAATATAGGACCTGTGCTTCCTGAGTACATGTCTATAATGACCCAAAACCCTCCCACTAGCACTCACCTTTTAAGGTCTCGACCTCTTTCTAAGAAGGCTGTGCTTTAAACCAAGCCTTTATTATATATAATTTGGGAGACTGCTAAAATACAAATGATAACACAAGGAAAACCTCTACAACTTAATCACTTCCCAAAATGTCCCTTCTCCCAAATTTTAGAAGCTTTGGTTTTCAGATACAGCATTTGAATTTTTGAAAGGGACACAGACATTCAAATCATAACTTCCCAACCTTGACCCCAAAATTCATGTGTATGTGTTATAATGGCCATTTTGCTATACTATGATTATTGCTACTATAAGTAAATTAGTATTTCAATTATGATTAATATGACTGTACTATAATAGTGCTTACTCTGTTTTATGCTTTCTCTTCTAAAATGAACTATAACTGAGCCGAGCTGTTGGTTTCTGATCACTCTGACAAGTAGCTGACTGTTAACCACACTGGCAACTATACAATACATAAATAAGAAAGTTGGTGTCCAGCACTTTCCTACCACCTTCGACAACTTCAGTGTGGGATATTATTCCCTCTAACACTATAAATTTTAGAACTTTTAGACTGTCACACGAGACTCGTATTGCTGTGACTTTACTGTTTTGAGTATTCACTCCAAATTACCATCAGGGCCTGGAGCTTCTGTCTGAGTAAATAAGTCTTTTACTTCACTGCTGATAGCTTGATGGCAGCTCAGACCCAGTTTGAGAGTCATCTTGACAGACCTGATTTCCATGATGCTTTACTGAATAGGCAGTGTCTATTTCATTATGAGCACTCTTTACTGCACTACAATAAGATAACAAATTTGGGAACTGACTTTGTTTTTATTTGATTTCTCATTTGACCAGAAAACACAGAGCCTAGCTTTCTTAGAAAGATTAGGAACCTTGAAGTTCAATTATCAGCATGTATGAGGGAATCACAATGTTATTCCATTATGAAACCTTCTCTTATACAAAATACATTTATTCCATCTCAATAGTCCTGAAAGTCTTTTTTTTTCAGAACTGGGGATTGAACTCAGGCTCTTGCACTTACCTGGGAAGCATTTATTCCACTGAGCCATCTCCCTGGCCTCTAGTCTTGAAGGCTTTAATTCATTTCAGCAGCCATAAATTTTTAGTATGGGCTAGCGAGATAGCTCAGCAAACTAAGTACCTGCTTAGGCAAGTGCAGGGATCAGGATTTGATATGCAGTACTACATACTGTGCAGACCCTGACCCTGGACATGCTGAGCCTGCAACCGAGTCCAGGTGTGGTGCTGCATGCCGTAATCCCAGCACTGGGGAGACTAAAAACAAGAGGATCACTATGAATCTGAGTTGCATAGTGAGACCCTGTACAAAGTACATAAATAAATAAATAAATAAATAAATAAATAAATAAATAAATAAAATTTAAGTCCAAAGATTCACCTAAAGTCTAAGTCAGATATGAGTAAGACCTCAAGGTATCATACAACCTGAGGTACATTCCTTCTCCATCCCTGAAGTTCCAAGTCAATCAACTGACAAGTAAAGTATAACCATTGCTATTCTTAAAATGATAAACAATCAATGAATAACTTGTCCTACATAAGTCTACAGGCCCAACATGCCAATAACCATAAATCATAATGTTTGACAATAATCTTTGACTCCATGTCCTTCCTATCGGACACCAGAGCAAGGGTTAAGCCTCTGGGGCTCCAAGTAGACCTGCCCCATGACTCTGCTGGGCTCAGCCCATGTAACAATTCTAACACGTTGGAGTCAAATGCCTGCAAGTCTCCAAGGCTGAAGTTACACACTGAGTGCTTTATTCATTTGTAGCATCAAGTGTGGCCCTACCAAACATTGAACTTGTAGGTGCACTCTGTGATGGCTTTGATCTCATTGGTTGCACAAAACATTACTCCAGTAAGGTTTCTCTCCAGCAGCTCTGACTCCAAATTTTTTTGCACTTTGCCCTGTTGCAGACTTTTCTGTATAGCCCCACCACACATGAAAGTTCTGTGTCTAAGCTCCAAAGCTTTCTAAGTTATCCCTTGAAATCTCAGTAGAAATAGCCATGTGTATCATGCATCTTGCAATTAGCACCAATATATCCTGACTACATTTAACACTTGTGGCCTCTTGAGCAATGACCTCAGCTATACCCAGAGCTTTCTGAGACACAACTAGAATGAAATATATACTAGATAGAATTTATAAAACAAGGGACTGGGGATATAGCTCATTGTACAGTTCCTGCTTGGCAAGCACATGGTATGGATATTGAGAGAAAGAGAGAGAGAGAGAGAGAGAGAGAGAGAGAGAGAGAGAGAGAGAGAGAGAATTACAAACCAAAACCATAAGAAGGACCTGTTTGCTGAGGGCCCCTAGACACTTAGGGTTTTCTTTAAAACTGCTCTACCCTTCAGATGCTAGAACTCTACATGTGTCACAGGAGGGGTAGCTACAAAGACCTAAGAAATACCTTCAAGGTCACTCCTCTGTTATTTTGATGAATAGCATTTAACATCCTGTCATCCATAATCTCTTTACCAAATGTTCTCTTGGCCATGCCATTGGTGTTCTTTCCCAAACACACTTTTTTTTATTCTTCACAGTACTAGGCTGAGAACTTTCCAAATCTGTACATTCTGCTTCCTTTATGATTTTAAATTTCATCTTTAATTCATTTCTATCTCCTTGCACTTAGTACTAAAAGCAATGAAGAGAACCATGCAGCTCCCTGAGTAATTTGCTTAGATATTTCTTCTGCCAAATATCCTAGTTCTGGTTTCTGAAAAGTTTTAGTACATAGCTGAAAAACTTCAGCCAAGTTATTTGCTAATTTGTAGCAAAAAGTGCCTACACTCCAGTTCCAAACATTTGTTCCTTATTCCTATCACCATAACTTGTCCTTACTGTCAGTATTTCTCCCAGCATTCCAATGAAGACCACTTAAGTATTCTCTATAAAGATTAATTATATAGTTCACCTCTTCTTTTTAGCCTTTACCAGAGTATCCCTTTATGGTCTCACCCATGGACTGTACCTATTATGCAGTTACTTTCTTCCATATTTTTAGGTAGTATAGTAACAACAACTTGTCAATAGAAACTTTTGTCTTAATCCATTTACCTGGCTATAGCAAAATGCTTTAGGCTTGTTAATTTGTAAATAATGGAAATATATTTCTCATGATACAAGAAGGTGAAACATGCAAGATCAAGGTTCTGGAATGTTCAGTGTTTGATAAAAACTATCTGCAAATCTGTGCAGCTACCAGTAGTACTTAAGCCCACAACAGTTATAGACACCTAAGAATAAATTCTTAACTCATTAACAGTCATGTCCCACTTCCCTTCCTTCCCAACCCTGGAGGCCATTAATTCTATTTTCCATCTTTAAGATTTTGCTTATCCTAGATAGTTCATATAATTGGAGTTAAAATTACTTTTAAACACTATGTATTCTATTTTCATTTTTATACAATATGATATATCAAAAGTTCACTGTACTATATCAGCATTACATCCTTTTTTAGGTATTTGGTACAGGGTCTCATCACAAAGCTCAGACTCATAGTAATCCTCCTGTTGTAGCCTCCCAAGCACTAGGATTACAGGCATACAACACCACACCCAGTCTTGGTGGCCAGCTCAGCACACCAGGGGCAGGATCTAACTCAGGTCCTTGCACTTGCCTAGGCAGGCACTTATACTCCTGAGATATCTCCACAGATCCTACATCCTTTTTTACAGATGAATAATATTCCACTGTTTGGATCTACTGTCTTTGTTTATCTATTCATCAACTAATGTATATTTGAATCATTTCTACTTTGGGAATACTGTGAGTAATGATGATTTTAACATTTGTATAACTATTATCAATATGCCTATGTTTTCAATCTCTATAACTACTATGTCATATAGTAATTCTAAGTAACTAAATGATGTGATTTTATACCTTCATTTAGACCATGGAATGATTTCAGACACCAGCAAGTTAGTATAAGACTTTTTAGCAAGGAGGTGGTATCATTTTCATCATGCATTTATTCATTATGTATTATGGCAAATGAGGTGACAGAAGGTAAAAATGAATGAAGAAAAATTCATTGGGAGTCTATAGTGAGATTTTGGACACAGATGCTGGTTAGGACTAGAAAAGACTACAGCAGTGGAACTCAAATGACACAATGGATTTGATGTACTTGATTATGTACTATACTGCAATTATCTTGATATCATTGTTGATTACATACAATAAAGAGAAGAATGATATTAAAGATGGTTCATAGATTTGTAGTTGCTGATAACCTCTGCCAGAATAATTTTAACAGATTGGTGAAAAAGAAAGCCAGATTATAATACATTCACATAAGAAATACATGTTCAGCACTCTTTGGATGTTAAACCCTTAGAATATACAGCAATGAGAAGCATAACAACAATTCCTGTTCTCACAGGAATTAAGCATATGAAGAGAAAGATAGTAAAAACAAATCTAATAAGTTAATAAATACACCACATACTACAGGGGAAGAAGGCAAGAACTGTGAATGAAAATGAATTAGAATAGTCAAGCTAGTTTCTAAGGCAACTACAGTTACCAGTACTTAGTGTTAATGCCATACACACCTCTGCACTACAATGATACTTGTGAAATAGGAATAATTATTATCTTCATTTTGCAATTAAGGAAACTGATGCACGGACTAGGAGAATACATACTCAAGTTTACAGTAGGTAATTGGAATAGTTGAAATTCAAACTTAAATACATGGCTTTAAATTTTGAGCTAAAAATGCTAAAATGATACTTAAACAAAGAGACATTATACAGTTTATTTGAAAACACCTCTCCAAACAAGGGATGATTTTATTTTTAACCAAAGCTTTTTAATCATCTTGAAAGGATAAGCAAAAGGGGAAAATGAAGACTAAAATCATTCACTGAAAGGATGATTTATAGAATAAGATCTCAGAAAGTTAAGAAATCGACGAGGATACAATTTGGGGGCCACTTCCTATGGGTAAATCTTTTCTAAGTGTGGTTTAATTTTTTATAATATTTGAGTAGCTAGGACTAAAGGGAGCTTCATTCTGCATGTTGAGTATCTTTTCAGTCAACTTGTCTAGATAATTCTGCCTAAATTATATGAATTCTCAAAAAAGAAAAATCCATATTTATGTTTTATATATTTGGGAGTGTTATAAAATATAAATATAAAAACAAGTTTAAAACTGACAGCTAAGCCATTTTCTTTTTGTTGTTGTTGCTGTTCGGCTACCATGAACTGCTACTCTCTGCCATGTGGCCCTCTGCCTTGGAGCCAGCTGAATATGGATCCAAACCTCCAGTAACTGTGAGCTAAATAGACCTTTCCTTCCTTCATTTTGGGTGTTGGGTTTTTGTCCCAGCAACGAGAGAAGAGTAACTAAGAGAGCCAGTTATCTCACACAAGTCAGCCTCCTCACAACCCCTTCCTTCTGCCACTACTGTGCCTCAGGCTCACCGCATCTCTCCTTGGCATTTCCAGCACTTTTGGAACTATTTCTTTTGTACTGTACTGAACAGTTTGTCTGGAAATATTATTCTTCCAAAAACAAAAAAATAAAATAATAAATAAATAAATAAATTAAACTGACAGCTAAACAAAACAGTAAAAACCAAATTACAATGTGGTGTCACAAACAGAATAAAAAAAACTGGGTAACAAACTCTTTGCTTCAGAATTTCTTTTGGAGCTATCCTTGAACGTGTTTAACAAATGTGGTGAATATTCAACACCCATTTTGCCTCACTTCAATTCCTGTCTCCTATCTCTTAGCCAACATTAGCATTGAGCCTCATTTTACCAAAACTCCCCAAACTGAATCTCACTGTTTTATTTGTTTGAATATGATGCTCCCTACATCTTTATTAACTGACCTGAACATGTAGGAATGAAGGTAAATAGGCGTGATCAGGAACAAGACTACCAACCACAGGAACTCCATAAAAATGAAGTTTTTTTTTTTAAAGAAAACTAATGAGCTATATCACAAAATGAAGAAATGACTGCAATAATGGTTTACTAGATACCAACTCACAAACAGGCATCTGTGCTACCAGGCTAGAGAAAACTGCTGAGGCATAAATGTGCCCTTTTTGATCTTTAAAAGCTCAACCCACCATCTGCCTATTCAATGCCTGAACAGTTTCAGGGAAGGGCAAGGAGACAGAAAATCTCTTGATTTAAAAGAAACAGAGGAAAGAAAAGGATGACACCACAAGGACACATTCTATAAAAGTACTATGGATATTAGTGCTTCCTATTTTTATTCTTGAACTGGCATGAGTCAGCCTCCCTCAACCAGAGGAACATGCTGCAAAGCTGTCTGCCTATTTAAATTAATCACACCAAGTTTTAAAAATGTGAATTTGGAAAGCATTGACATTATTTTGGGATAGGTTAGAGAAAAGGGTGTTGAAGGACTGGTATATGCTAATTCCTTTCTCCATACAGATTCTTTCTCCAGCACTAACTGGACAATCAGCTGTGTACATATATATATATATATATATATATATATATATATATATATATATATATATATATATATATATATGCACTGGTTAATCCTAGTCTGTATAAAGTGCTCTGGTTTGTGCCTAGATATACCCCTAAAACTTCATACAGTCAAAATGAGGGGCTTAGGGAGGTGGCTGGAGCAATAATATGTGGTACTGGGATCAAGAGGGTGTGATTACTAAATCAATCCACTAATTGTTTTGCTACACTTCCTGCTATAATTAAGGACGTGAGTGCTATACCCACCCTAAGGCAGGTAGCCTGCATACAATATAAAGGACAGAAACAGGACTAATGTTCTGTCAGCTATCTGCTTTCTTTGGACTATTTATTCTCTGTGATGTCACTCTGCCATGTGTCTCCTTGCCTTGGCGCCAGCCAGCTATGGACTGAATATCCTGTACATGATAGTGAAAAAACACTGTTACAGAAATTAACTGTTTGCCTCATAGAAATATAACTTAGACTTAGTACTGAATAAAAGCTTAAAAGATCAATAGTTTTAAGAAGCCATTTTATCATCCAACAAAGATATTAAGGTTCATAAAACTTAAAAACACTATTGTATACTTTTATAAAACAGTCTTTAGTCTTTTATTCACTTTTGAAATTTAAAACAAAACATACATTCTATTTTCTAGTGGTATAAAATGAAATTTATTATTTCAAAACAATAAACATTTATATATAAATGTTTGAATCACACATTTCATAAAATTTCCCAATTTTGAAAGTAAGTAGAAAATGTCTGTACCTGGTTTATCTCCCAATTGCAAAGGTGCTAGATTCAAGAGGCTTAGCCTCACTGACTATAAAGTTAAGTGAGTAAGCAAAGGTTGAACAGAACATCTTCAATAGGCCTTGAATTTAAAGAGGAGAAACATCCTGTTCCAAACCAGGAAATCCAAGCAAACAGAAATTTTGGGGCACTGAAGCTCAAGTTAAATGATACTAAAAATGCTAAACAGAAGATTGCCTTATAATGTAGGAGATAATTTTGACTATATCTTCCTGTCTGAGAAATCAGTTCTTAAAACAAGTCTTGAGTATTAGCAGGAGTAATTTTATTTTTTAGGAATAATTTTATTTTTAAAAAAACTAGTAAAATTGTAGAAGAGAAGATATCTTGAAAATGTATGGGAATCCTTCCTTGTGGACCATTAACCGAAATGCAAAATATACTCATCCACAATAAACAAATAGTCCCCAATGCACACACAACAAATGTGAGAGAAAATTTAACTATCAGGTACAGAATATAAGTAAATTTGATAAGATAAAAATCCCTGGACAGTACATTGCATAGTTTGTGTTTCTTCCCAGAGTATAAATCAGTTCATTATTGGCACATTCTTCTTTTTATTATTCAAGAAAATGTGTAACTGAACACAGAATCATTTTAAATTTATTTAAGTGACAAAACTAAAATTTTATGCAGAAGAAAAATGGTTGTGCAAAGTTAAATAAAACAGAGTCTCAACATTAGATTATCAAAATGTTTATTCTTGAAATATAGTTCTATGTTTTCACATGTAGCAACTGTACACACATAAACTAAGCAAAAGCATGTTTTGCCTGTTATGGCTATGTAAAAAATATTGTATAATGGATAATATTTCAAGTAATGTTGTCTCACACATATGAAAGCAGAGAGCAAAACTAAATGTGATTTCTCCTAGATCTAATATGATTATTATTTTACTATTGTATGCCACAACTGGATGAATAAATTAACTTTTTTTAAAACAAGACAGAGCCAGGGACAAAACTTATGTCATCATGGCCACAAATAATAGGCATTTTCTCAGCGCACAGAGATAGAATACAATTACTTTTAACTCACTTTGTACCCATTTCCAAGAGTGAAATCCAGGGAAACATGCTCAGCTAACTGTCCACCTATAATTTAAAGATAAAGGAACAAGAGTCAGGGAGATAGCTCTGTACACTAAGCATCTGCCTGGCAAGCACAGGGTCCTGAGTTCATTCCCTGGTACCACAAAAATAAATCAATAAATAGCATAACATAATGTCTGAGGACTCAGGCCAGAGAGATCGTCAAGGAATAGAACAATATCTCTTTTAATTGTAAACAATGGGCCATCAAGCTGTTCAATCAGTAATACCCAAAAAGTACTCAGATATTTGCACTACCATATTTGCTTTTGGCTTCTCACAGAACATTAATAATACTCCTCTATAAAGATAAAATACCTTATACTCAGACAATAATGACAATCAATTGAGTTGAAAAATATATTGGGGTGAAAGAAGAAAGATTCTGGTAATCGTTCTTTTTTAAGTCATAACTATCATCCACATTTTCTAGGTTTTTATTCATAAAATTTGTATTTAGTATTGCACAATATTTCCCCAAGAGTTTCCTATATATATAATTTTGTTACTCAAATCATGAAAAAAAGAAAACAAAGATCAATGAATTGAAGACTTGGTTCTTTGAAAAAACAAATAAATTTGATAGTTCCTTAATGAAAAGAAAGACAAAAACCCCGTTAATGAAATTAGTGGTGAAAAAGGAGATATTATGAGATAAATGACTGAAATATAAATTATTGCTAGACGCACATTTGAAAACATGATCAAATAAACTCATAGTTTATTTTTTTTTTTCTGTTTAGGAACTTTACAGTTAAATGGTAAATACACAAAACGTAATTTTATTTTTTTTTTTTTTTTT
>PVKA01034996.1:0-23010 GCA_004027165.1 Ctenomys sociabilis | reverse complement strand
AGAAATAGAAGAGCCACAAGGCCAGCCAACATTTTGGCCCTAGCCTTTCAAGGTCAGCGAAGACTCAGGACATAGGAGAACCTGTACTGCAACATCATGAAACTCAGGTGAGCTCCAAATTTTCTGAACAAGGAGATTATGGAGCCACAGAGGAAAGAGACTGAAGTTCTATAGTGTGCCTGGGGAGAGTCACATGAAGGGAAAACTTTCTCTCAAGCTCTCGTAGTTTTGTTTTTTAAACAGCCTCAGCATGTCACCCAGGCTGCCCTCATCAGGTGGCAGTCTTTTTTCCTCAGACTCTGCAGCAGCTGAGAGTGGAGGCATGCGTCACCACACCCAGCTCAATTGGCATTGCTGAGCCTAGATTATTCAGCAGTGCTGTGCACTTTGGAGACAGCATCTTGGTTTTTTTTTTTTAATTTCTCAAATTTATTTATTTTTTATTTTATTGAGCAATAAATACCAATGAAATAGTTTCAAAGCTGGTTAATAGGACAGTTTCAATAGTTAATACATTGTACATTGTTATCTTCTGAGTGATTATCCATAGTATCTTTTTTTCTTCTTTTTTTTTGGCAGAACCATGGATTGAACTCAGGCCGTTGAGCTTGCCAGGGAAATGCTTATTCCACTGAGCCATTTCCTGGCCCCATGATTATCCGTAGTACAAGAGGCAGATAGGATATCCTGTCCAAACCCTATTAGTACAAATATTTCTTCTCACTGAAAGTAGCTGTATATCTATCCTAACTGTTCTGTATATACAAATACAAAATGGTTCTTCCTTTGTATCCCCTTTTTTGTTTAGTCCTGTCAAAGATGGATATTCTATTGGCGTTCAATTGCTATAGGTGCTTGAGTGCAGTAAAACACTCCAACACAGTCCAGTGGTCCTCAATAGTAGTGCGTTATCCACAGAAGTTGTTGACTTGAGGCTTTTATACCTCAGCATATTAATATGGCTTTACTTTATATACCTCATTTTCATACTTTTCTGCAAGACATATATAACAAGAAATGTAACTCTTGTATCAGAATAAGGTCAGTCATGTACCCTCATACAGGGTTTATCCTGTAACTCCGTATCACACTTTGTAGATCCTTTGTCAGTGTCAGCCACGTGGGTGAATCACAGAGACAGCATCTTGTGAATGTCTCCCATGTCCTCATCTATGAAAGGAAATGTAGCCAGATGTGGTATATGTCTGTAATCTGAGCACTCAGGAGGTGGCGGAGGGGACAGGATTGCAAATTCGAGGCCAGTCTGGGCAATTTAATGAGGCTGTGTCTCAAAATTGGGAGGGTGAAAGGGCTGGGAAAGGAGCTCGACAGTAGAGTATTCATCCTGTGTGGATGAGGCTCCATGTTCAGTCTCTCACTGTGCAAAACTGAGGTAAAACAAAGCGAAGTGGAACTCCATTAGTTGCTGTAACTAGACCTCCAGTGCTCACTCATTCAATTAAAACCTCCTCTTCACTGAGTAAAATCTCAAGAAGGTGTGTCTGCTTGGTGAGTGGATTTTCATGACATTGCTCAGAGACCGGGCTCTGGTGGTGACTCATGGAGTCCTGAGAGACCCACGTTAGTCTCTTGAGAAAGTCATGAGGTGGGAGCCTCATGACCTAGCTATTGGAAATTCTCTGCCACCTCACACAGCCAACCAGGTTAAGGTACCTCACTTTCATCATGTGACCTTTTGGTGAACAAAACATATAAACCACAGGGTCCTTCGGGAAGGAGCAGAGCTGAAAGGCTTGGGGGACAACACAGAGGAGAGCAGCAGGTTCCAGGCAAGGCTGAAGAGAGGGCAGAGGCAGGTTCTGACCTCAGGGCCTCCTTCCTGGAGAAATTCCTCTGAAGATCAAAGGCTTCTTTGCAGGATGTTAATTTGCTCTCAAAGGACCTCTCTCAGGAGGCTGGGCATGGGAATGTCACCTGACAAGAAAAGTCTCTCTGAAAAGGTCCAGGGGACCTGATGAGACACAGATCACATATAAAATGGCAAGAACCATCTCCCAACTGGACGACGAGGCTGTGTAGGTTTGCTTGAATCTCAAGAGATTCAACTCAAAATATGAGGGAATCTGTGCTGCCTGTACAGAATCACACTGCTCAAGGGGCAGGGCCTGAGGGTGCCCGCCTTCCATGGAACAAAAACAGTGCAGTGCAACCCAGGAGGACGATGAGGGAGGCTGGAGGCAGCACATATTTACTGTCCTCAACATCATAGAAGCTCAAAAATGTTGAGTATGTAGCCGCTGGTGTGCTGTGTCAGCCCTGTCCCTGGGTGATCTGAGATGGCGATTGAGAATGGGTGTGGCGGCATGCACCTATAATCCCAGCTTTGGAAAGCTGAACACAGGTAGATCACTCAAGTCCGATCTATGTAGACCTTGTAGATCCTTTCTAAAATACACACACGCACACACACACACACACACGCACACACACACACACAAGTTGAATAAAGTTTTTTTGCTTTTTTTCTAAAGAGAAGGAAAACATCACAATTTGAATTATTCCATTTATATGAACTGTCCAGGAGGCCAGAAGGCAAGTCCATTGAGACAGAAATCAGATTGGTATTTCCAGGGGTTGACTTCTTGCTAAGTTCAGGGTCTTTGGGGAAAGTGACAAATTTGTGTGAAACTAGACAGTGCTGTGGGTACAATCTTGTTAATGAACTCAGCTGCACACTTTAGAATGGTCTATTTGATGTTATGTGAATCTGATCTTCATTCAGTGCTGCTATAGTGAAGAGTTTGAGCTTTACGGAGGACAATGCAGGTGCTCCTCCACTCCCTGGTACTGTAACCTCAGGCCGGTGTCGCCATTGCCTGACCTCTGTTCTTCATCTATAAAATGGGCCTGATCCCTGCACCCACCACATGGGCCATAGAGAGAGGAATTGCCACATAGAACATTAGAGCACAGAATGATTAGCACAAGGGGTGACAAATGCAGACTGTGATTGTTCTGGCAAGGAAAGAGTCACTTAGCCTGAGCTGCATACTGGGAGGTGGAACTTCAGATGGTCCCAGAGCCAATTTGTCCCTTTCAACCCCTAACTTCTTTCTATTTACTATAAAAGGCATTATTATTATTATTATTATTATTATTATTATTATTTGTCCGGCGCAGAAAGGAAAACTCAGACACACCTTGCCTTCTTTGTGGAAGGGGAGATCTTGCTTTATTGCGGAAGCACAGCCGTTTATATAGTATAGCTAAGCCAATCAGCAGCAGCCACATACAAGTGTACAGCCAATCATGCTCTGTTGCCAGGCAGCCCCCTCATTCTGTCCGGATCGACAGACAGGGCAGGGCCACACTCTACTTCCTGTTATTCCGAACATACCAAGGCGGAACCCACAAGGAGCGCCAAGCTGTTACATTGTTACCCAGGGATCCCGAGCTGCTGCTTGCACCGCTCCCAACAATTATTATTATTTATTATATTTTTTTCTGGAACTGGGTATTGAATTCAGGCCCTTGTGTTTGCCAGGGAAGCACTTATTCTACTGAGTCATCTCCCTGGCCCTAAATGCTTGATTATTGTTGATCCAGTTTTGACTTCTGCACCTCTATTCACACAAAAAAGGAATACAACAGAGCCTTGGAAGAGCTGCGGCTGTGTGGGAGAAGCCCACAAAGATACCTGTGTGGAGTAGCAGCCGGGGAGGGGAAGGGTGCTGGCTCACAATAGGTTTCTCAGATGCAGGAAGTGAGGGGCTGTCCTTTGCACAGCTCAGGCGCTTAATGACCCTGCAGTCCTTCAGTCTTCTGCCCTGAGTCCATCGTGCGGTGCAGGAAGCGAATCTTGTATACTGGGGGTATTCTGCCAATACCGACCTCCTGGGGCATGAAGTCGATGTCCTCAGGAGCCACTGGGCTGGTGATGGAGAAGTTCTGGAGGATTGTGGTGAAGAAGAGGAACAACTCAGCGCGGGCAATACCTTCTCCAAGACAGATGCGCTTCCCTGTGGGCACGGAGGGTCACAGTGAGGGCCTGGGGTTGCTCTGCGCCACCCCAGCTCCCTGAGCTCAGGCGCCTGTGGTCACTGCACAGGTGTGAGCTCTAATGTGCAACCCGAAGGAGGTTCCTGGTCCTTCTGACACTGGGCACAGACCTCTGGGTGGATGTTTGGTGTCAGTAGGGGTCAGGAATTATAGTAGTTTGTTTGATTTCTGAAAGGTTTGGTGGCCCTATAGGAGATGAGGATCCATTTTTGTGAATGCGCGAGTACAAAAGTGTGCACAAGGGTGAGCTGACATTTTTGGTGTTCTTCATTTCTCATGTGAGGAGAGTATTTCCCATTTCCCAGGGCTAATGTGGGCAGTAAGTTAGTATTCATAGGAACTCAAAGTAATACCCAGTTCGTACTAAAAATCTATGGCTCAGTGTATTAATACGGATTATTTTGCTGAATTCATGCGCCTAAAACATTTAAATAGTAATGGAGTGCCCATCTCTGACAAAACTAAACAAAAAAGGTGATACAAATGAAGGACCATTTTGTATCTGTATATACAAAATAGTTAGGATACTGTACAGCTACTTTCTCTTAATTCAATGAGAAGAAAGATTTTTACTCATAGTGATTGGACAGGATATCATGTCTGCATCTTGAACTATGAGTAACCACTCACTACAAAGACAACAATATGCAATGTATTAATTATTGACACTGTCCCACTAGTCGGTTTTGAAACTGTCTTGTTGCTTTTTTTGTTTCTCAATAAAATTAATAAAAAGATAAAAAAATGAAAAATAAAAAAACATACTAAAAATCTATACTATAGTAAGTATTTTGTGTGTGTGTGCTTTTTATTTTATTATTATTATTATTATTATTTTTTTTGCTGAGTGGTAAGGTCTTTCTGGGACTTTGTGCCTCTGTCTGTCTGTCTGTCTGTCTCTCTGTCTCTCCTCTCGCTTTTTCTTTCTTTCCCTCCCTCTTCTCCTCACTTTGGTTGTTTTGTGGCCTCTGCCAAAATCTCCCAGTATATAGGTGCAAGTACACTCACATTGCACATAAAATTACAACTGAGACCAATCCCCATGAGGTGTGATCTATGGCCCCACAGGCTTCTCAGAGCTGTAAGGAATCACACTACTGATTTATCAATCCTGGGCTTGGGGTGGGGCTGGAACAAAAGCAGCCTGAAATCCAGAGATCCTCTCTTTGTACTTCAGAGCTTCTTCACCAGCAAACCGATGACCTTGAAGAAGCCATCCCATGGCTGAGGGAGTTTTGGGCATTCCATGGCCTTCCCAGCTGTGGGGATCTTGTACCAACATGGAGGTATCGGGGGCAGTGCCCACTTCCCTTGGAATCATCCAGAAATTAGGAAACATGAGTTTAGAAGTACAGAGGAAAGAGCCCAAGATGGTTCTTATCCTCGGTCAGGTTCTGTGGGCCAGATTTCTCCTGGTTATCCCGGTGCCTTCTCTACGCACCCTCCTCGCCTCTGGGGCTGTTCACTGGGATACTTTTTCATATCTTCTTTGCTCTTACATTCCTTTGGCCCCGTTTATCTTTCTTTCTTCCCAGAGTATCCTGGCTTTGTCTGTCTCTATGTCTACCCAGGCCCTGTTTTTGTGTCTGTCTTCTATTTCCCTCACCTCCTGTTTTTTTTTTTTTTTTTTTTTTAATATTCAGTAAGATTTTTTGTAGATCATAATATTTTTGCTACAAAATGAGTATCAATAAGTTATTACTATACATACTGATTTTATATATTAGATTTTGTTTGTAGGATCTTACAGTTGATTTTATTTTCATCAAATTACAGAAAAAGATAAAAAAAATCTCATTTTTATAAAAATTATGGGGCTGGGGAGATGGCTCAGTGGAATAAATGCTTCCCTGGCAAGGACAAGGGCCTGAATTCAATCCCCAGTTCCATAAAAAAAAAGACATTATAAAAATTGTTCAGATTTAATAATCAGTTTTGTCACTGGAATAACTTATTTTATTAGCTTTTTAGGTAATGTTTATAAGGAAACAATATGTTCAAATTTTAATTCCACATACTCTGCCTCTGGATCAGATCATTCCCATTTGATCTCTCTCTCTCTCTCTGTCTGTCTCCCCCTCTCCCATCTCCCCACATGCTCTCTTCTTCTGTCCTTGTCCCTCTCTCTTTCTATGTCACTCTCACATTTCACTGCTGGCTATCTATCTGTTCCTGTCCTTACTTCTCTATATCTCTGCTTTCTATAAACTGAGAGTGAAACTAATGAGTGCAGGAACCCCATCCTGCCACCCACTGTCCCCAACTCTCACTAAAATTGAAGCATGGGAGGAGGCCATTAGACCGGGTCACTGAAGTCACTGATGAAATTTAAGAGTAAAGACTTGTTGCTGGGGAATTCCTTATTCCAAAAGAAAAAAAAAAAAAAAAACAACCCTGTAATTTTGGGTTTTCCATGGGTATAGCCTGTTAAATCTGATGAAAAGCTGCCTACCCATACAGCAAACTGGAGTGTACTCAAGATATAAACAAATTGTAGCTGATTTGTTACAGGAAACAAAATTTCAGTCCATTTCAGGACTCCAGCTTTGATCGCAAACATCTACATAAGCCAACACCAGATAACCTGTTCAGACTGCATACATAATTTACCATGCAGTTCCTGATTTAAAAGTCATCATATTTACAATTAAAGGAAATATAACTAAAGCAGTTCTTTGCTTTGTTTGATTTTATATGATTCAGATATTAAGCCTACATCTGATCACAGTCAAACTGGTGAGGTTTTTTTTTAAAAAACTTTTTATTCTTATTTTTAAAGAATACTAAATAGTGATAGAAGAAAACAGATTCTTAAATGATACAGGATTTCACTAATCAAAGTAATAGGAATCTAACAATGGTTGCTGTATTACATGATGCTATGTGCAAATTAGTTTTTCAGATTAAAACTGGTGAGTTTTGGGAGCATAATCAAATTATAACTCCTCTGCAACCAAGTTCTATTGTTTCTGATTCTATTTTAGTCAGGTAACATATTTGATTCATAGTTTTCTTCCAATGTGAGAACTTTTGAAATTAAATAATTTTTTTGTTTTGAAGACAGGGTCTCACTGTGTAGTTCAGGCTACCTTTGAACTCACTTTATAGCGCACGCTGACATCCAACTCAAGTGATCCTCTTGCATCAGCCTCCCAAGGGATGGGATTAGAGATATTTGCCAAAATTCCTGATGTATGAATATTTAAAAAATGTACAGGAAGCTTAATTACAAGAAATAGACTTTTTTTTTTTTTTTTGACAGAACTGGGCATTGAACTCAGGCCCTTGCGCTTGCCAGGGAAGTGCTTATTCTACTGAGCCATCTCAATGGCCCCAAGAAATAGAAATTTAAATTATTTTGTTGCTGTATGTACCGCAACATATATTTTTATAGCTGTATAGAGGTCTTCAGTCTTTATCATTGTGACATGGCGAGATGTTAAGATGTTTCTGCATTCACTGATATTTGCCCACATATCTGGAAGGAGGTAAGGTTGATGTGAGCAGAGGCTGAGAGCCAGGTATGACGGTGCACTCCCAGCACCTGGGAGGCTGAAGGTTAGAGATCAGCTTGGTGACATAATGAGTTCAAGGCCAGTCTAAACCACACAGTGAGACCTTGTCTAAGAAGCAAAATAAATACCTGCTGAAGAGGCTCAAGATCATTGCCTTAACCATCTTGTGCATTTAAATGTATGGTTTTGCCCCGTCATGTTTCCTAGCTTTTCTCCTTGCCCTCTCTTCATTATTTAATTCTTAAATTCTTGATTTCCTTTTAATTGTGTCAGAACTTTCTATTTTTATTTCTTCTTTTGAGTTCTTAGACTAGGGAGACTATATGATATTTATACTTGTGGGTCTGGTTTATTTCACTTGTGAGTATATCTTCAAGTGGCTTCTAGTTTATCATTCTTTTTTTTTTTTTAAGTTATGAGCAGAATATATTTATTGAGGGAAAGAAAGTCCTGTGGGAGAAAGGGACAGGAGGGGGTCCTGAATGGGTGGTCCCCTGGAGAGTTTATCATTCTTTATAGCTGAGTAATTCTCCGTTGTATAAAAGTACCGCATCTTTTTCATCCATTCCTCAGGTGATGGGAAGTTTGGTTGCTTCCAAGATTTGGCTATCAGTATTTGGACAGGATATCATGTCTGTGTCTTATACTATGAATACCTACTATAAAGACAACAATATGCAATGTATTAATTATTGTAACTGTCCTACTATCCTGTTTTGAAACTGTCTCATTGATATTTGTTTTTCAATAAAATTAATAAAAAACAAAACAATGAGTGAGAGAGAGAGAGAGAGACTTGTTTTCAGCTCTGCTGTGTTTTGAATGCTGTTTTATAGCCTAGTGCTGAATTTAAATTTACCTGGCAAGATTATTTATTTATACTTTTTGCAGAACCAGGGATTGAACTTAGGCCCTTGCCAGGGAAGCACTCATTCCACTGAGCCATCTCCCCAGTCCCTATTTTATTTTATTGAGAGACAAATATCAATGAGACAGTTTCAAAGCTGATTAATAGGACAATTTCCATAATTAATACTTTTTACATTGTTATCTTCCTAGTGGTTATCCATAGTACAAGAAGCAGACAGGGTCTCCTGTCCAAAGACTATTAGTACAGATCTTTCTTCTCATAGAATTAAGCGAAAGTAGCTGCATAACTATCCTAACTATTCTGTGTATACAAATATAAAATGGTCCTTCCTTTGTATCCCAACTTTTTTTTGTTTAGTCCTGTCAGAGATGAGTATTCTATTGGCATTAACTTATTATAGGTAAGATTTGTATTTAGGTAATGTTGGACACCTGCTGGTTCAGATGGTGGTAGCCAATAAATATGAATTGTGTTTCCTCAGTTAAAATAAAGAAAGAAACAAAGAAGCAAACAAAATAACAAGCCAGAGTAGAATCTCTGAACCTGGACAAATGACCGTGTCAAGACTGTCTGCAGGGCCAGCCAGGTAGCTCAGCGGACTAAAGCACTTGCTTTGGCAGAACGCAGCGGCTGGGGTTTGGTCCCTTGATCTGCCCTGCTGGCCCCATCCCTGGGCATGGTGAGATGGTGATTGAGACTGGATGTGGTGGCACATGTCTGTAATGCCAGCACTTGGGAGGCTGTAAACAGGAGGATCACTATGAGTCTGATCTATACAGTGAGACCCTGTAGACCCTGTTCTAAAAAATAAAAAAGAAAACCAAAAAACGACTGTCTGCAGCTCCTCAGTGCTTTGGGGTAAATTCAAGCTCCTCTCCCATCCTTCTAGGCCCTGCCCAGCCAAGTCCCCCACACTGACCCCCTTGCCTAAACTACACACCAGAGCCTTTTAGTTTCTCCAACGCATCATGAAGATTTCAGTCTCCTGACCTTTGAGGTTACCTCTCCCTGGGACGCTCTTCCCAATGGCTGATCAATACTTACACGTGATGCTTTGAGGTAAATGTTTTTCATCAACCCACCAAAACTAGCCAGTATTTTCTATTCTGCTGCCTCCACCCATCTGTAGAGAGCTTGTCATGACAAAGAACAGTAATTACCCCCTGTAAGAATTTACTTTGTCTCAGGGAACCCTAAGTGTAAGGTAAGCATTAAGTCAGTCAGTGACATCATCATTCTGCCACTGTTTGATGAGTGTCCATTTCCCCTGCCATACTTTACATTTCTGGGTCAGACACTATGAGATTTGCTTAATGCGTTATCTTTAGCTTCTGATACAGCAGTGGTTTCAGAGTAAGGCTAACAGATGAGGTTTGCTTGCTCTTATTGACATTGGTGCTGGTTTTATCAGTGCATGTTTTCAGTAGATGCAGTTTGCCATCATCTTGGGGAATGAATATGTGTCCATAGTGCAGCTGGGTTATTTTCTCATCCACTTCCCATTCCCTCTCACCCTGTCCCTCCTTCTTCTCCCCCATTTGTTGTCCTTGTTGATATTATTAATCATATCTCATTTTCATGACCTATAATGTTTACACTCATCACAGGGAATAGGTTTCTGTACATGGCATATTTTTATTCTACTGATTTCTTTCTCCCCTTTGTTCTTGGCCTCCTTCTTCCCTTTTACACAAGATCCATCCCCTTGCCTTCTCTCCATCATTCAATACTCTTTGTACTTTGCTTTACTCAAATGAGAGATACAAATTTTTGTTTTCTTTTGTATTTGCTCTGATTCAGAACATTTTGTGAGGACTGAGGATTCAATCCAAGGCTTTGTGCATGCTGGGTAACACTCTGCTCCTATGCTACATCACCAGTCCTTTTTAAATTTTATTTTGAGACAGGCTTTTGCTTAAGTTGCCCACGCTGACCTTCGACTTGCAGTCCTCCTGCCTCAGCTTCTCATGTCGCTGAGCTTACAGGTGTAAATCACCATTTCCCATGGATTTAGAAATTGTGCACTTGCCTGGGGTCCCCATCACCAAGATGTGCCTTTAGCCCAGCCTCACTGCTCAGGTCTGCTCAAGGGTTGCAGTGAAGACGGACTAGGATAGTTGAGTTAAAGCAAGTGGAATACAACTAAAGTGCTCAGGAAACCAGTGTAAGCAATCCTTTGTCTCAAAGAGAGAATGTAGAAGGAAACCTGTTTCAGAGGGATGGTAGATGCATGAATAATTCAATGAGCCAATGTATGAGTGACAACTATCAGCATCAAAGGACTGGCTTGAGTTAGTTAATCGAAATAAATGAATAGAACCAGTATCTGCGATAGGGGTAATGGGTCAACTTACCCATGGAGAAGGGAATGAAAGCTGGATTCTTCTTTAGTGCCCCCTTAGCATCCAGAAAGTGATCTGGGTTAAAGGTATCTGGTTTTTCAAAGTGAAGTGGGTCATGGAGAGCAGTGGACAAGATTGGGTATATTTCTGTGTTCTGAGAAAACATTATAAGATCAAAAGAGATTATTATTGTCTGGCCTACAGGGCAAAGACATAAATAAATACATAAAACAAATTAAAACAGACACAAGGTTTCCCTGTGGAGAAAAAAAACAAGAGGCCTAGATGTGGGTTAAGAAATAGCCGGGCGTGGTGGCGCATGCTTGTAATCCCAGCACTCGGGAGGCTGAGGCAGGAGGATTGTTGTGAGTTCGAGACCAGCCTGAGCTACAAAGTGAGCTTAAAGCCAGCCTGAACTGCATAGTGAGACCCTGTCTCAAAATAAGACAAAAAAAAAAAAAAAAAAAAAAAAAAAAAGAAATCAAAGAGGCTCACACAAAGATGTGGGACCCCAGCCTGCCTTACCTTGGGCAGGATGAACCCTCGAAAGGGAGTGTCTTTTGTGACCCTGTGAGGCACACCAATGGGGACGAGGTCTGCAAATCTCTGCATCTCACAGATGACTGCCTCAGTGTATGGCATTTTGGTTCTGTCCTCCAAGGCTGGCTGGCGGTGTGAGCCAATCACCTGCTCAATTTCCTTTTGGATTCTCTCTGCACACAAAAGGGGACAGTGAAGCCCACATTACAAAGGCATCCCAGCAAGGACATTTTTGTCTTTGGAACAATAACCCAGAAATACTTTACAGAAAAGGTTTATATAATTAATTCCCTAAACATACAGAAAGAGGGAGAAATGAACAACAATTCCCACTCTTTAAAATCTAATAAATGTTATGAATCATCTTTCCACATCTACAGCTACGCGCGTGCGCGCGCGCGCGCGCACACACACACACACACACACCACAATTTTGCATGGGATTTTGTATGAAGAACTCCAAAACTCTTGCTCTAAAATGAACAAAAAATGAACTAATATTTCTTGTGCATGCAATTGGGTCACTGCTCAGTTCTAAAGCATGTAACAGCAGAAGAAATCAATAAATTAATTCATGCACAATTGGATGATGAAATGAGCCCATCCATCCATCAATCAATGGCTGAGTCAATAAATGAAACAATTGGTGAATGAATCAGGTGAGCAAACCAGTGAATAGATATACATATTTGATTTATCAATCATATAAAGATGAATTAATCTATTAATAAATAGTATATAGTTAATCACATGAGTTCTAGTTTTACAGGGGGCTGTCTAGTGAATAAACTAGTGAAGGTGTTAGTAAATAAAGAAATAAATGGATGCAAGATTTGAATAAAAAACAAATCTTGTGTGAACAAATGAGTTATAAACTCAATAAGTGCAGAAATGATGAAAGCATTGATTGAAAGACTGCAGATTAGGGAATGAAACCTACTTCAAAGATAGATGAATGGGTAGGTGCATGGATAATTCAGTGAGCCAATGTACTAGTGACAATTAACAGTGTCAAAGCATCAGCATGAGTCAGTTAATATAAATAAATAAAACTATATGTTCTTTGATGAACCATAGATAAGAGGTCAGTAAGTGTACAGGTGAATTAATAAACAGATGAACGTTGGATGGTTCAGTTTTTAAGTGTGACAGGAGAAAACAGCAGAAAAACAGGCAAACAGACTTTGCCATTCTCCTGTATGTCCACAATATTGGCTGAGTTGGGAGCGTGTCTAAAGCCTGCAGAGTTCATAGCATAAGTGCCCAGTGTTACCAGCCAAACACGGGGTCCCCCACCCTGCCTCTGCAGCCCAGAGCCCATCGCAAGGCCTTCCCAATGGGCTGTCCATTGCACACCTGTGACGTGGGGGTACTTGAGCAAAAACAGGAAGCCGTAGCGGAGAGTTGTGCTGGTGGTCTCCGTGCCAGCAAAGAAGAGCGAGAGCGAGGTCAGGATGAGGTTCTTGTGGTGGAACTCAGTGTGTTGGTGAGACTTGTCCTGGGGCCACAGCAAGAACAAGACATGAGAGGGTCAGGGAGGAGCAAAGCTTTGCTGCAAGGTCTGTGTGTCCCTTGGGCAGCCTCCCTGTTTCTGGAACTGAGGCCATCTGGCCTGCATTGTATTCCTGCACCTTTGACATCGATTCTCTCTCTCTCTGTTTCTGTCTCTCTGCCTCTGTCTGTCTGCCTCTGTCTCTCTCTTTTTGTGTGTCCATCTCTTTCTGTCTGTCTGTGTCTCTGTCTCCACCTCTCTCTCTCTCTCTCTCTCTCTCTCTCTCTCTCTGTCTCTCTCTCCCTGTCTACCTCTCCTTTTATTTCTCCTAGCAGGCTGTTCCAGTCTGTCTTCATGTCTTTGGCTTGTTTCTCACTCTGTCTTCCCATTCTCTTTCACCCTCGATGGCTCTTGTATTTTATCAAATCTTTTGTCCTTTGCCATGATTTTCTTCCTCAGCTAGTTCTTTTCTCTTCTCTCTTTCCTTCCCATTTCAATTTCTCTTTCTTCTCTCTTGCTTTCCACTTCAGCTTCTTTTTGCTTCTGCTTCTCCTTCCTTCCCTTTTCCCATTCTCTCCTTCCCATCTTTTGTTCTTCTTTTCCCTATTTTCCTGTTTTTCTATCTCTTCCATCCCCCCTGATCATCCCCTCCTATCCCATCTTACTTTGTTCATGCGGAGCAGGAAGGCATCGATGAAGTCTCTGGGAGAGCTCGGGTCAAGGGTCTGACGGTGTTTCTCTACACTGTGGCCAATAAAGGCATTGATTTCCTGCACGTTTCTGTAGATTTCCCTGTGTGTGCCGGGAAAGTATTTCAGGATGTTGGAGAAGAGTTCAAACACCTTCAAGAAATAAGGGGCAGTGAGGTCCATGTAGGGCCCAGCTAGCAGATCACACAGAGGGGGAGCCCTGGGCCCCAAACATCCTGGGGAATCTCTATCCTCTGAGTCTACCTCTCTCCTCTTTCATGAACACATATGCACATATGCATAACACATGTACACACGTATGCACACACACACATACAACCACACACAACCACACATGCACACACACTGCTTTTGTGTTCCAGAATCTATCTCTATCCTTCATGTCTTCTCTCCTTTCCTCCCTTCTTTCTGTCCCAAGCCTTCCTTTTCTTTGGCTCTTCCACTTTATTTTTGCATCCTCTTCACTCTCCTTTGTTTTTCTCAACCCCATGGTACCTGCTCCCCCTCTCTCACTTCCTTTAGGTCTCATCCCTCTGTGCTGTCTGCACCCTTTTCCCTGCCCTAAGTGCATCTCCTCCCCCTCCACCTAAAGCAGGTCATCAGCCCTCTGTCCCTGGTGGCTCCTGTAACCCCAACCTCCATCACTTCCCCTGACCTGGCTGGAAAAGGAGCTGATGAGTGCAAAAGACTTATAGAACAGGTCCAGCATCCGAAGGAACTGGGGATCTTTGTAGTCAAAGCGTTTTCCAAAGACGATGGAGCAGATGACATTGGAAGTAGCAGAATGAAAGAAGAATATGGGGTCCACCAGACCTCCTGGGGGGAAAAGGCAGCAGCTCATGGGACACAGATTCAGGAACATCTGGCTGCTGTCCTGACTCTGTGTGACTGTTATCACTTGGAAATAAAAGATAAGAGTAGCAATAAACTCTGATAATCATCAACAAGTACTATGTGCCAGGCTGTATTCTAAACCCTTCCTGTGCTATTTTAACTTAATTTTCCTACAACACTGGAGGGAAGATGTGATTCTATTACTATCTTTTATTTTATAGAAAGATGAATGATTAATGGTTAAATGATTTGACCAAGGTAACCCAGCTAAGCCTCCCTGGGGCCAGGATTCAGACCAACCAGGGCAGAAACAGAGCCAGTGCAGTGGGTTCCTGTTCTGCATCTCACCCCTAGCCCCCAGCTCCAACTCTGTAAGCTAAAAAGTTGAACCCTGGGGCAGAGGTGGTGCATCATGGCCAATCAATTGCTTGTGCAAGTTTAAAAGCCCTGATCACTTTCTCACTTGATTGTCACTGCCCTCTTCATCTCTCTTCTCTCCTTCAGGGCTTGGGTGAGGAGCTTGGTTCTGAGTCCAAGGACAGTAGGTAGGTATGATCTTCTCTTTGTCTTTGTCTCTGTCTCTTTTTCTCTGTCTCTGTCTCTGTTTCTCTCTCTGTCTCTCTCTCTGTCACCTCTATACTCTCATCCCTTTACAGACTTTTGCCTGAAATTTGTCCATCTATTTATGATTTTATGTCCCATTTTTTTTCCTCTGCATTTGTGTTTTCTTCTCTCTGAGTCTCTTCCTGTCTTTTCTCCTTTTGCTCCCTCCATGTCTGTGTCTTCTCCTTTCCCTGTCTCTGTTGCCCTTTGTTTTTCTTAGTCTCTCTGTTCCTGCTTCTTCTTCTGTTTCATTTGCTCCCTTTTGCATGAGTGAACCTTGTGTAAAACCTATTGAGTCATACAATGAATCCATGAATTGATTTCCCTGGACACAAATTAAGAACGTGCACTCTGCCTATTTCTTCAAGTTATGCTTGGACACTAAACCTCACAATTCCTTGCCTGGCTGTACTGCTCTGCTACTTATCTCTGTTCATATCTATTTCAGCTCTTTCTGTCTCTGTCACTGTCTGTCTGTATTTCTACCTTTCTCTGCCCACATGTATCTCTCTGTCTTCTTTCTATTTCTCTGCACTCTGCCTCTTGCTCTGTATCCTTGTCTTCTTTTCTTCCCCACCCCAACCCTCAAGACTCACCCTGGGATTTCCGCAGCTCCTGCACCATACACTGAGCCTCCTCTTGAATCCGCTCCTCCACACTCCGCTTTCCCATCCCAAAGTCCCTCATGGTGGCCAAAGAGAATTTCCGAAGGGCCTTCCAGCGTTCCCCGTTGGCAAAGATCACCCCTAGTGGTTGTAGGAGAGGCATAGGTTACAGAAGAAGCTCAAGGAGGAGAGATTCCTGCCCACTTCTTTCCTCCCTTCTCATACTCTACCATCCTCCAACCCGCCCCATCTGGGTCCCTTTGAGGTCCTCACCATATCCTTGGAAGACAGGCTCCACAGTAGCAACTGTCCCCCGGCCCGAGAAAGCCTCAGCTTGGTCCATCAGGGCCTCTTTTATGGCCTCTGTCCCACACAGCATGACTACAGGCCTTGACCCCAGGTACACGGTGAACACATCTCCATATTTTTCTCGGAACTGCCAAGCATACCCACACCGCGGTTGCTATTAGTCAGTATATGCACAGTTGTTAAACCATTAAAATACTTAATACACATTGGTAATTTGATACCATTCACAGGATCCTCAGTCCTTGCCCAGCTGCCTTATTCACTTCACAAGACCCAGCATCTAATGCACTAAGCTGTAACCTATCCAGGCTCTGCTTCCTGTGGTTGGCACCCAAAGCGGGACAGATGGTTGGGTATTGCTATTCTCATCTTTACCCATATCCTTGGGCTGGGACTGATTTCACTCCAAAGAATCCTTGTGTTTTGACTTCAACATGCATTCTGACCCCTAGTTTCAGGAGAGAACAACTCTAACCCTCTTGGTACAGGGAATTAGAATAATAGATCCTGTCATCCTGATCATGAAATTTGAAAATTTCCATCAGTTCAGTGCCTTGGGAAACTGGGAGACAGGAAAGTCACCTCAGTGTCTATATGGAGTGGATCTCAGTTCTCCCTTGGACACCAAAATCCTTGATAGTGTTTGCACATAACCTATGTTCATCCTCCTATATATATGCCAAATCATCTCTAGGGTGCTTTTATCTAAAACAATGGGAATGCTATACAGAAGTTGTACTGCATTATTTAGGGACTAATGGCAAGAAATAATCTGTGAGTGTTCAATATATACACAAGTTTTTCATTCTAAGGCTGAATGTATCTGGGGATGTAGGATCTACAGGTATAGAAGGCCAGTCATAGTTATTGAAGTGAAATATAGGCATATTCAGCAACTTCACCTCCATATACTTGTTAACAAAGAAGTGTACTTGTTCACCAAACAAATCAACCAGAATATATATAAGCCTTCTTAGTAAAGTGATCATCAATATATGGCATAAATAGTGAGATACTCACACAATGGAATGCTATAAACAATGAAAAAGAGCCCATGAGAGCTACAACCAATAATCTAGATGAAATTCACAAACATAATATTGAGTGGAAGCAACTAGACACAAAAGCAAGTTTAATTTACATCTTTTTCTTTTACATACAGTTCAAATACAGTTCAAGCTGACTTATACGAAGAGGGCAAAGAGAAAGAGAGAGAAGAAGGGAGGAGAATAGAAGGGGATTAAAAAATTAAGCTATATTATGTACATATTCCAACCACTCATGACAAATGTAATTGTTGTGTACTGCAAATATGTACTAATATAAATAAATTTTAACAATCAACCCATGTAGTCAGAATAGCACCCCAGCTCCAACTCTGTAAGCTAAGAATGTTAAGCCCTCAGGCAGAGGAGGTGCAGCATGGCCAGTCATGGCCAAGAGCAATGGCATTAGTGTGTCTACTGAGCTGTCCATTTTGGGAGCTGATATCCAACTTGAGAAAACTTTGGCCTAAAAATCATAAAAATGGCTAAATTTACCATCAAAATGTTTTTCATTGTTCTCTGCAACACCTTCTTACTAGTTTCCCTGCTTCTATTCCTATTGATAGATCACAGGAACTCCATTTTCTTATTGTAACTCGATATAATAAAATCATTTGAGCTCACTTCAACTGTAGATGAACTCCTTCCCTCAACACCTCCCATGTAGCTGACCATAAAGACACTAAGAGGAAAATCAAGATCATAAAATTAGGAACAAATAGTTAAAACAAATTGGTCAGTAGAGTCAACATTAAACCACAATGTCCACAAGACCAGCAGGTGGTCACCAGTGTCTGGGAAATGCAAACTTTGTAACAATTATATGGTATTGTAAAAATTTTGAGAATGAAATAATGTGGAAATGCAGTTACAGTGGAAACCTGAAAAATATATAACCTGTAGGTAAAGTCAAAATGAGCAACAACATTTTGTTTTCTTGATTCAGTGTAGTGTGTCTGTTTCCAGCTTTTAATAAAGCTTCTTTGTTCTGATATTTTCAGTCCTTTTTGGCACAACGTTATAACACTTAAAATGGCTCCACCACCCTCCAAGTGAGAGTAATCCTATGAAAATGTAAATTACTCAATATGCCCACCCTCTCTAAGTCCTATAATACACCCATGTCACAGAGAATAAGATCAAATGGCACCATGGTCCATATAGCCCCATGTGACCTGGCCCTGTCACATGTCAGGTTTCTCCCCTTCCTGCACTCTTGGCTCACTCTGATTCAACACCATGCTTCTCCCTAGACTTCTTGTTCTGGTCCTTCAACAACACCTGTTCTTTTGGTATAGGCACCCGATCTTTCAGGGTCTCTGCTCAGAAGCCAAGCAACACAAAGTCTTTTTCTGATTCCTCGGCCTAAAATGATTCTCTCTACTTTCTAAAATATCATTGGTCTTTATATTCATAATAGTATTTGTCTATGTAGCATCATTGTTTCTCTTTAGTTCTTCTTTATCTGTATCTCCTAGTGGAATGCCTATAAGCCTAGACACTATATATGCCTTGTCCAAGATGCCACATTATCAATGCCTAGAATCCTCTCTAGGACTTAGAAAGTGTCCAGGAAATTATTACTGAATTAATAAACAATAATGCATGATCAAAATAGTACCTTCATGCAATGTCTCATTTAATCCTCACAGCAGTTTAAGAGTCATGTATTCTTCTTTCTTCTTCTTTTTTTTTTTTTTTTTTTTGTGGAACTGGGGAATGTATTCTTATTGTCCCCATGCTGCAGAGCAGAAACTATTAACCTCTGCTGCAAAAGGATTTGAGATCTTATTGGAGAAGAGAAAAAGAGCAGTGTCACCCTCTCCAGAGCTTCCTATCATGACACTAACATGTGTTGGTCCCCACTCAATTATGGAATCAAATCAAAAGGCAGCTTGTGGATTCCTAGAAGCACCTGTGAGGATCCATAAAAGAACTTTTCGGGCCCTTATTGCTTCAGAATTTTATGACTTTTAAGCACATTCTCAGTAATTGTAGTGACTTCCAGATTATCCAGCAGTGTTACTCTAGGACTGTGCAGGAGAAAGAGAGATGTAGATTTCTAGTTGCTGAACCCAGCTTCCTCTCCCAATGGTCACTTCTGATGCTGTTCCTCACCACTGGCTCTAGTCCATTTTGTGCTGTCATAAGAAAATGCTTGAGGCCGGGCATGGTGGCGCATGCCTGTAATCCCAGCACTCAGGAGTTTGAGGCAGGAGGATTGTTGTGAGTTCGAGACCAGCCTGAGCTACAAAATGAGCTTAAGGCCAGCCTGAACTGCATAGTGAGACCCTGTCTCAAAAAGACAAAAAAAAAAAAAAAAAAAAAATGCTTGAGAGTGGGTAATTCATAGAGAACATAGAGATTTTTTCTTTTTGATGTTTTGGCAGAGAATATTTATTAAATGTGACTATGTCTAAACACTAGAAATTTTTCTTTAAACATTAAGCAGTTAGAAGTCTAATTTCCATTAAAAGCAAAGAAAAGAGCAATTCAATTTTTCCTTCAAGATTGACACACATTTCAAATAAATAAAAGATGTTTTGTTTTTCACTATTAGGTGCGTTATGTAAATTATAGTAATTATCTACAACTCTTTCTAAATTTTTCCATAGCTTGTAAACTAATGTCATCAAATTGTGGTTCTGAATTAAAGTCATGTTTAAAAACCCTTTCAGATTATTCTTCTGAATAGCCCTTCTTTAAGCATGTACATGGAACAAAAGAAAGATAAAGAGTTCTTGAAATTAAAAAAAAAAAAAAAAAGGATTACAGAATAAAGCCCTGTCTTTGGCTAACTCAACATATGGGTTTCATCTTGCATATCAGGTCTTCATATAGTTTGAAATACTTCATTTGATTTCCATGTCTTCTGCTAAAATACCATTTTTCACTAGTGTCCTGAAAAGTCATTGATAAAGTTTTAGGTAAAGAATTATGGGCCAGAATCTTAGATGCATATAACCCAGAGTTCTACTAGAATAATAAATGAGAACTAATTTATCAGTTAAAAAAAGTAATCCATCCAGTGGAAAATCGGGGCATGTGAAGAGTCAACTCACAAAGAAAAAGCAGGATGCACTCAAATATGAACATTGGTTCAACCAGCGATATGAAAATTAAGACAATAAATTAACATGATTTCCAATTACTGTTTGTGAAAGCAATATGGAATATATATTAAATTTAAAGTGTGGATACTGGGGCTGGGAAATAACTCAGCAGTGTATCGCCTGCCAGGTAAGCACAAGGTCTAAGTTAATTCCCAGCAATGAATCAGTCAATCAATTTAAAAAAGTTGTGGGTATCATAATGAGTCAGCAATACCATTTCTAGGTAGTCTCATGAGGAAAGCATCAAAGAATGTTCTTTTTTTTTTACCATTATTCTCCAAATGCGTTTATTTTTCAGTTAAAATTTATTGCTACCTTTTAGACATCATGATCACATTTGTCATATGGCAATTCATACCTGTACACACCGTATCTTAATTCTTTTTTCTTCCCATTGCCTTATCATCTCTTTAAACCTTCCTTCCCTCTCTATTCGCAAAGCTTTGTTTCCATCTTTTTTCTTCCTATCCCCTTTCTTCTATTCTGGTAAATGAATGCACCTTGAGAATGTAATTCTAAGAGAAATAAATCAGGTACACATGTTGAAATATCACGTGTTGCTCTTGTGTGAGAACCCCCAAGGGCAAATAAGAAGCAAATGGAGAATCGATTTAGGAAAGCAGGAACAAAGAATGTTCTTTTAGCATTGTTTACCTTAGTAAAAAACTTGGAAAAACCTAAGTGATAATTCATGTTTAATTTACTTGTTTTGTTACCATTAAAATTGAGAATATTATTTCCAACTCTCAATTTGAAAATGATTTAAACTCTAGTTTTTTATTTTAGTGCTCCCCACAATTTTATTTAAACTAATCATAAGCAAAGTCAATGCCTATATTCATAATTAACTTATTGAAGAGAACATAGAGATTTTTATACAGTACTTGAAGCCCAGAGTTCCAAGGCCAAAGAAGCTTAGATCTGGCAAGTATCTTTTTTGCTGTTATCCTGTGGCTGAAGGTCAAGGATGGGAAACATGCACACAAGAAAAGGGATCAACTCACCTGCAAAGCAACTCCACTTGAGTGAGAATCACATTAATCAGCTCTCATGACCTTCCAAACATCCCACCTCTCAACACTGTTGATGGGGAATAAGTTTCCAACAAATGAACTCTGAGGGACATATCCAGACCATAGCTTTTCACCCCTGGCCAACAAAGTTCCTGTCATTTTCACATGCGAAATACATTCATTCCATTCTAATATAACTTAAAGTCTTAACCTTTTCCAGCATCAGTGCAATAGTCAGGGTTCTCATCAATGAAACCAAGGTATAATTTCTCCTGAAGCAAGTTCTTCTCCAGCTGTGAACTTAATACAATGGTGAGACAGGCTTAGGACGCACATTTCCATTCATAAAGGGACTAATGGAAAAGAAGATAGGATTACTGGTCCCAGTAAGTCCAAAACCCAGCAAGGAAAACAATGTAGGAACTTTGTGCTATATATAAAACAATGAAAGTATAAACTTATGCACTTGGGGTCTCAATGTAGGCAATAAAACTCTACCCCAGAGCCAGGTAGAGTGTTATTGCCTACCCCAGAACCAGGTAGCCTTTCCCAGGTCCTGACCATCAAGTTCTGCTGAGTTACACTCAGTGTCCCCATTCACTTGCTCTCTTGCTCACTGCTGTTTGCATACTTACTGGGCCTCTGCTTGAACCAGGCACTGTGTTCAGCACTGTGCTCAGGCAGCTGTACCATTACTATTGACACTGCCAACAAGAAGAGGCAAGTGATGCAGAGCCATGGTGGCACCGGGCATGACTTCACATACCTGTAGTCCCAGCATTGTGAGTGTGAGGACAACTTTGGCTACAGAGCAAGACTCTGTTTAATAAAAGTAGAGCTTATGGTAGGAACCTCACCATGTCTGAGAACCAAGAAAGACTTTAGGAGCAATGATACTTAAGGACATCTAAGAAACCAAGAATAAGGCAGAGTGGGTGAGGCAAGAGACAGTCCGTAAAGGATCTTACTTTGTTGCAAACTTTTCCTACAAAAAAACTGAAACATTTTCTACAAGAAGGAATGAACAATGTTGGGTGTAGTGGATTACACCTGTGTAATCCAGTGCTTGGAAGGTGAAGCAGGATGATTAGTGTGAACCTGAGACCAGCATGGACTATCTGGTGAGTCCTTTTTTTTTTTTGGCAGAACTGGGGATGAAACTGAGGCCCTTGCATGCTTATTCCACTGAACCCCGGTTCCAAAATCTGTATTTCTTTTCTTTTTTTAATATCTAGTGAGTTCAAGGGCATCCTGCATGACTAACATAAATTCTCTGAAGGAAAAGTGGCACAACAAATTCCAAAGCAAAACAAAAGAAAGGGAAGAAAGATAAATAAATTGGGTTGTTAGTTTACCTTTTTGAGACAGGATCTCTCTGTGTAGCTCACATTAGCTTTGAATTCACCATGTAGTCTAGATTGACCTAAAATTTGCAGTAATCCTCCTTACTCAGCCTTCCAGGAACTGGAATTGTACACTTGCATCACTATGCCCAGCTCAAAAGTAAATTGCAAAAGCAAAAATCTTAAGGTCCTTACAGAAAGAACAAAATACTACATTAAGCAACACTTTATCAAAAAATGTTTAATATGCTGAGCTATAAAAGTCTCAGTCAACAGCTTCTGAGATTGTCAGTCCTGCAGATAACCCACTACTATTATGGACGACTGGACTATATTGAAATATTTTGTTGAATTCATACACCTACAATATTTAAATGACAATGGAATACCCATCTGTGACAAAACTAAACAAAAAAGGCATAAATGAAGGACCATTTTGAATCTGCATATACAAAATAGTTAGGATAGATATACAGCTACTTTCTCTTAATTCAATGAGAAAAAAGATTTGTACTAATAATGTTTGGACACGATATCATGTCTACATCTTGTACTATGAATAACTACTACGAAGACAACAATATGCAACGTATTAATTATTGTAACTATCCTACTAATAGGTTTTGAAATTGTCTCATTGCTGTTTGTTTCTCA
>PVKA01034995.1:0-23003 GCA_004027165.1 Ctenomys sociabilis | reverse complement strand
GAAAAAGAGGTAAAGAGGGAGGAAAGGAGGAAGAGAGAAATGAAGAGAGAAGGAGGAGGAAGAGCAGGAGGAGGGGAAGGAGGAAGAGAGGAAGAATAAATGGAAGAAGAGAAAAAGGAAGAGTCCATGCCCAAAGCCCAGTGGGCACACCTCTGCCAAGCAGCTCAGAGTGGTATAAGATCTGAGAAATGTCCCTGGCAGCTCACGGGGAGCCAGCAACAATAAAGGCCAAGGCCTTGGCCTGCCCTCCTCAAGGGCAGCCCTTCTTCAGGAAGGAAGACCCAACTCAGAAAAGCAACATTAAAAATGAAATGTGTTTTTTGGGGGAAAAAATTCCGCTACATGATTCCTTTTAAAATTCACCACGGGGTCCCCCTAGTGTATTTTAAATACAATTTTATTTGCAAAATTTAAGTACAATACTGTGGTTCTAGAGCCAGGATGAGTTGCTGAGATAAATTTTTCCTTTTAGGAATAAAGAGATGGTCCCCCAAAGGAAAAGAGACCAGTCACTCTGCATTAGAGTCAGATGCAAGAGGGGAAATCACCTCTTGCAATAGATTTGTTGCTATTGCCATTTTGTAGAGATGATGAAATGTTAAAGTGGAAATAAATCTTGCCTACCAGCCATAAGGAAAGCGACATTAACAGCTCCTGTAGAATGTTCTCCATTGCTGGTGCTGGGTGCTAGGGAGACAGAAGGTATAATTCAGACATAGTGACTTCCTTATGCAAGGGATATTTTGTTTTTATTTTATTATTAAACCCTACCTAAAGGGTGACATACTTAGGGTCACTCAGACCACCATTGGCAGATATCAGAACTACTAACCAGCTCTCCAGCCCTGCGCTTCTGTGTCATCCCATATTGTCTGCTAGGAGACAAGGATATGCTGATTAAGTTAAAGGGGAAACACAGGTGCCTCCTGTTTACTTTCTGATTCTGATAGGGACCCACAGTGGAGAGACCCGCCTGACCACTCAGAGGACACTGGTGCAGTGAGCATTGTTGCTGTTACTTCGCTAACTTGGGCCCCAGACAATTTGAAGGTGACCTTCGCTGACCTTCCTGGGAAGAACTTCCCATCTCTGCTTCCAATCGCCCGTCAGCAACAGCCTCTGCTGATGCTCCTGTGTTTCGGTACCTGAAATTACGGGCCTTGGCCTGCGTGTACTGAGGTGGGCACTGTCTTCTGCCCAGGGTCGTCGAAGAGCACAATCCTCTCCACCTCATTTCCTCTCGCAGCTCAGCATTCACACAGGGCATGGCTCCTCACCTTTGGTGAAAACTCATGGCCCAAGAAGTGAACAGTGGTCCTTGGAGCTGAGCTGCGTTCATCCGGGCTGCTAGAACACAGCCACCCTGTCCCTCAGTCCTGCATCCACGAGCAGCATTTGGGTGGGAATGTTTTCTTAACAGAAAAGTTCACCACCTGTCAACCTTCCAGCAATGTGTTTCCATTTCGACACAGTTGTGATTTTTTTTTCTTTGAATCTACATCTGTAGAGCTGAGAAGCATTAGAGTGACTTCCATAGCAGCAGGCTGCTTACCCCACTCTCAAAGTTTACTGGAAGTGACAGGGTTTATTGTGTAGGATACATACGTTATGGCTCCAGAGTCGTTTTCTTGGATGTCACCATTTTGCTTTGCTTCTGCTTGTTTCTCCAACAGAATGATTCTCTTGGGAGGAAAACTAAGATTTTTAATAAAAGCACAGCACTGTAAAACTGTTTTTAAGGGAAAGTCATTTGTTAGGAGCTCTGCTCGCTGCTGGGATGCTGAAGTCTTCTATTTCTTTCCCAGTGCTGTGTCCCTCAGCAGGTGCCTGCCTCATGGGAGCTCTGCTGTGTGCTCTTCGCGTCCACCTCCTTGACATGGTCCTAATGCTAAGAATGTGCTCGACTCATCTTTGTGGAATAGGAAAACCCAAACATGTCTCCTTATTAGACACCTGGCGAAAGGAAGCAGCTGCGCACATTTACGGTGCCGGCCCAGCCTGCTGAGTCAGGCTAGCGAAGGCATCGGTACCTGCACCAGCGCGGGCAGATCAGCTGTCTGGAGGTGGGCTGCAGCCCCGTGGCAGAGCACTTTCCGAGTAGCCAGAATTCAGCCCCCAGCACCACCAAGCACCCTGTCAAAAGCTTTCTTGTTTATATGCTATTCACTTACATGACTTTTTAAAAAAAGCTTATACTACATGCAAAATAGGAATATACTGCTTAGTGGATATAAAATCTTCATGCTTCTTGTCACCAGTTTTCAGTAGAAGAAGTCTTGTTGTTGGCTGATATTCGGGGAATTGTGGGGCTACTTTTTGTTTGTTTGTTTGTTTTGTTTTGTTTTCTTTGATTTTATTGAAGTACAAATGTCAATCAGACAGTTTCAAGACACCTTAACCATACAGATTTGTTAAATTAATACATTGCAAACTGTTTTCATAACGTTTTGGTATTGTACAAGGTGCATACATGATATTATATTTACAGATATTATTTTAGCAGATATCTCTTATCAGTGAATTAAGAGTGTAGCTGCTTACTTATTTTTTACACCTGAATTATATCAAAAATTCAATAATTATTTTCCTAGTGGATGACTGTAGTACTAGAAGCCGACATAATATCCTGTCCAACCACCATTAGTGCAGATCTTGCCTCTCATAGAATTATGTAGAAGCACAGCGTTATCTATCCCAACTGTACTGTCTATACACACACATCCTGATTTTTTTTCTTTCTACACCCCTTCCTTTGTCTACACCTGTCAAAGGTGGGCACTCCATTGACATTCAACTAACTTAGGTGCTTGAACTCAACAACACAATCCAACACAGACCAGCATTCTACAACCATAGTGAGTTACTCAAAGAAATTGTCAACCATAGCCATTTACAGCTCAGCTTAATATTATGAGCTCACGATGTATACTTCATTTCTATACTTTTCTGCTGGATGGTTAAGACCTAGGTAGATCAAGACTTATATACCAACACATGAACTTTATATTTCCTATGTGGTCAGTGAAGTCCTCTCAGGGTTTATCTTGTAGTCCTGTACCTTATTCTGTAGTTCCTTTGTCTGTGTCATCCATGTGGATGAGTCACGGCCAATGCTTGATCAGTTTGCTCTCTGTGGGAGCTTGAGGGAAAGTTTTCTCTTCATGTGACTCTCCCCAGGCACACTTTAGAACTTCAATCTCTTTCCTCTGTGGCTCCATAATCTCCTTGTTCAGAAAATTTGGAGCTCACCTGAGTTTCATGATGTTGCAGTACAGGTTCTCCTGTCCTGAGTCTTTGCTGACCTTGAAAGGCTAGGGCCAAAATGTTGGCTGGCCTTGTGGCTCTTCTATTTCTCCAATTCTGACTTGTAATCTTAGGTTGTTAACCATCCAGAAGAAAAGCTGATTAGTATTACTCAGCTATTAAGAATGATAAGTTTGAAGCATTTATACTGAAGTGGATGCCACTTGAACATATACTCATAAGTGAAACAAACCAGACACACATATGTAAATATCGTATAGTCTCCCTAGTATAACAAGCGAAAAGCAGAAATACAAAAGGTAATGTACAACAAGTAAAATCAATTGAGTCAGATAAGGCAAAGTGAATGGCATATGCTGTGGGGCTACTTTTGGTTGTAATAGTGATTTAAGAGCATAATACAGGCATGTATTAGATGAGGTTGAAGGATGCTGCACTTTGAAATTGGTGGGCTGCCCCTGCCTCGTGAAAACTGTGCATGCTCCTTACTACTTTCCAAGCTCTAATCATTACCATGCAAGGTGTGATAGAATAATTCAGTGTGCACTTAAATTTAAAAAGATTTATTGTAGTGAAAGATGCACTACCAAGAATGCCTCTCGAAATACTCCACTTGCTTCAAACGCATTTCTGCCAAGTTCTTGCCACCTTCCCAAGCAGTTCTGGAGTGTCTTTATGGAGCTGTCATGTAGCTGCCTTGTGCTGAGTGGATTCTAAGGCCTACTCCTCATGGTCACTGTGACTTTTGAGAAGAATCAAAAGTCGCACAGCACCAGATCTTATGACTAAGGTAGGTGAGGACACACGGTAGTTTTTTGTTCGCCAGAAAAAGTTGAAACCAGAAATGTGGATATAAAAGTAAAAAAGAAAAAGAAAGCAGCAAAAGACATTGCTTCCCCCACGGGGCAGTGTGTGTGGCGAGGGTGTATTCACCCCGGCAGCAGCGCCCCGCCCGCCCCTTCTATCTGGGGTTCCTTTCGGTCTGGCCCCTGGTGGGCAGCTCTAGAATCTTGTTGAAGAGCTCAAGAACCCAAAACGAACCCAGCCGCCGCAGGCACACGCTGTGCAACCCTAACAATGGCGGCGGCATCGGTGTCGGTGGCTTCTGATTCTCAGTTCTTGAATGTCTTAGCTGAACCATCGAGGTCTAATGGAAATATGGTTCACCGTTCTTCATCTCCATATATGTTATATCCAACTGATAAACCTTTCCTTCATAGTGAGTTACGACGCTCCCCAAATAAGTCTACGTTTGCTTATCCAGAAAGCAATAGCACAGTATCTACTATGTATTTGTCACCCATATTTTCTGCTCTGAAGAATCTTTAAGGTAAGATTTGGTGCTTGGAACTTGAGAGGATTCAGGCAGAAGAAACTGTGGAAACTCTGTCTAGAGAAACAATTGAATATAAAAACGTGCTAGATGAACAGGTACAAGAAAGGGAGAATTCAAAGAATGAAGAATCAAAGCATAATCAAGAACTGACATCACAGTTGCTTGCTGCAGAAAACAAATGTAATCTTTTAGAAAAGCAGTTGGAGTACATGCGGAATATGATGAAGCACGCTCAGATGGAGAGAACTTCTGTCTTGGAGAAGCAGGTGACCCTAGAAAGAGAACGACAGCATGATCAAACACAGGTTCAGAGACAACTTGTAAAGCTGGATCTTCTTGAACAAGAGTATAACAAACTTACCACGATGCAGGCCCCAGCAGAAAAAAAGATGCAAGAACTGGAAGCAAAACTCCATGAAGAACAGGAAAGGAAACAAATACAAGCTAAGGCACATGAGTGGCAGACTGATTTAGAAACAAAGAGGCTTATGGCTTATTACCTTTGAAGATAAAACAACTTCATGTAATCCTACTGTGAGAAAAATGAAAAAAAAAAAAAAAGCCAAAACCATCAGAAAGGAAAGGATCTAGGAACTATATGGGTGCACAGCCTCACTATAGCTTGTGCTTACGTGATATGCCGTTTTGTGGCTGGAAAGTCCACTAGTCCTAGCCATGCCGTGGTGGCCAGTGTGCAGCATGTCTTGCACCTGATGAGGCAGCACAGTAAAGTGTTATGCAGTGACCTCGTGGTGCGTGACACTCCTCTGGCCAAACAAGGGCCTTCTCGAGGGAGAAGTAAGAAGTTGGCAAGCCCTCCTCCTGCCAGCAGCATCAGTGAAGAGTTGTCAGAAGTCTTACAGACCCGACAGGATGAGTTTGGCCAGATGAGTTTTGATCTGCAGCAGCTTGCAAAACTAACTCAGGAGTCACCAAGCACTGAATTGAACGACAACTTAGAGTGTAAACTGGAGGCATTAGTGGGAAGGATGAAAGCAAAAGCCAATCAAATAACTACAGTTCACAAATATCAAGCACAGCTGGAGAAGGAGAAGCAGGAGCCAGAGAAGCAGAAGGAAGGAAGCAGTAGCAGCAGCCGATCAAGGAGATGAGAGAGTCTGACTAGCGAGGAGACTCGCAGACCACTGCACGCAAGCAGCATCAGTGTGGTGACAATGGCACTAGAGTGCTGCTCATGGTGAAGCACTCAGAAGGCAGTGTGGGCAGGATGTGGAGACTTCTCAGAAGTGGAAGTGCAGCAAACAGCTTGTTAACAATGTTTTTGGGTTTGGTCCTGAGCAACTGGATGTGGTAACCATCCATTCCTTGGCAAACAGCAGGGGCTGGAGACAAGCCACTCTGGTGAGGAGGATAATTGAGGAGCACAGGTGACCCTCTCTACCTTCCCAGCTGCATTTCTGATGAGAAAAATGAGGCTCAGAGAAGCTAAGTGGCCTCTATAGAATCATAGTTAAGGATCATCTCAAACAAGCTGCAGTTCGTTTGCTTTTCTTTTTATACTATGGTTGTTGTAAACTGCTTCCTATATTTCAAGAAGTTATAGCCACTGGCGGTTTGGAGTAGAGGTGCTGAAGGTTTGTCTATAGACAACTGTCAATGTAGAGCTCCACTAATAGGAGAAGTTACCATGTAGCTGGGCAAGCCTGGCTGGCTGAGGTGACAAGGGAAGGTCTCCCCGCAAAGCTGGCATGATGAAGAGGTAATTATGGTGAGCAACACACTCACAATGGCAAGGCAGTCTGTGTGCTGGGTGGTTTCATGTAGAAAAATCAAAAGCTATCAGTGGAGATTGCTGGCTTTGCAATCTCTGACTCCCTAGAACCTGGTAGATGTTCAATAAATGCTTGATGCACAGAGGTTGGTTCAGAACTACTTGTGATAAGCAACAAATGCCTTTTTAAAAATGTGGAGTCTAGCCTCTTAGAGTTACCAGAATGTAAGTGCTTTTAAGAGCCAGGAGTGTTTCCTCCATCACGCATTTCTTTTCCTGTATCTGCATCATGTGTCGCAGTGTCACCACCGATGTATCCCCTGCCCCACCATGACACCTCAGCCACTTGCTTGAGCTGATTGTCCTCCTGCTCCTTTCAAAGACATCTCCCAAGAAGCCTGGCTCCATTCTGTAGTTTAAATATTTGTTGTCGCTCCTGTCACACAGTCCCAGCCATCCAATCTCCCTGGCTTGTGTTCTCAGTGACTCATTTAAAATTTTGCCTAAATGGGTAGATAAATGTTGATGCATCTTAGAGAGCAGTATAGGGTGGTGAGCACACCTGCTTGCTGGACTGTCCCTGCCTGTGCAAACCTGGTCTCTTGGTCTTGTGGGGATGACCTCTGAAGCTGCCTCTTTATTTTCAGCTGCTTGGGAAATCTTTGACTTCTACCATTTTGTGTTTAGGATGACACACGTTACATCACAAAAAATCAGGAAAAGAGACACTGGATAGTGACATTTCAGTCATCTCAGGGGAAATTCCAAGTGCAGTTTTGGTTTTAAAAAATGTTTAAGCCTTTAAGGATGACACACATTACATCACAAAAAATCAGGAAAAGAGACACTGGATAGTGACATTTCAGTCATCTCAGGGGAAATTCCAAGTGCAGTTTTGGTTTTAAAAAATGTTTAAGCCTTTAAAGGTTTAAGTCTTGCTTTGCCCATCGTGAAGACTATGTACGTGCTTTAATCCCCCCTGGAGCTCAGACAGTAGCATGTTCCTTGTCCTGGAGCGATCCCTTTCCACCCTGCATGGTGCACTCATTCATGAGCTGGGCTAAGGGTGTCTCACCTGGGACCTCGCAGAAGTGTCTTTAGTGTTCAACAATAATAATTTGCCACAGATGAGAGAAAGTCTCACAACTTGAATTTTATGATTCTCCTTTCTAATTTCTCACTCATCATCCCATTCCTGTTTTAAGGAGTTCTTATAATGGAGTTACTATGTATCTGTCTTTGCAATCTTACATGTTACTGTCCTAGAGCTACCTGATGGAGGTCAAGATGCATACCTGTGGTTCCTGTTATAGGTAGAGACATTTCCTATACCCTTGTTCTACACTTGAAAGGAAGGGGAGCTTGGAATATTTCATCTGTGTGCTAGTGATTTCAACATAATCCATAGCAAAAGCAATAGGATCACTACAATTTGGCACTCAAATGATGAATGAAGATGTCTCGATACATCCAACCCAAGTCCTACAGTGTCCTGCACGTGTGACCTTGGCAAATCCCCTTGATTCTCTTCGAGTCACTCCCAGCACCTGTGAAGTGAGGGGGTCGGATCAGATCACTGCTGAGGCCTCTCCCTGCTGGCAGTTCCTAAATCTACATTGCCGAATCCCTAATTTCGGGCCCAACTTCCCACTGCGTCTTCCACTTCAGTGCCTTCTTCCAAGGTGCCCTATATAAAGACTGATAGTATTTGTTGTTATTTTCTCCTTGCTCTGGTGCTATTAAGTGTGGTGACTCACAAGGCTAGATTCCATCTGGGGGCCCAAACCCGTCCTCATGTGAGGGGGGAGCTCTTAGTCTGTGAAGGAAGGAGGGAAATGAAAAGCAGCACTTCACCACTTCCAACCTGTCCCCTTCTCTCCCAATTCCAATGTAATGTACAACCAGGAGAAACAGGAAAGGCTCCCTGAGCAAAGCGGACCTGATTTCCAAGACTTGCAATAAACAAAGACCCTTCTCCCCAAGGAACAGGGAAATGTGGGGATGTGGGGAAGTCTCTGCCAGACCTCTGCTATGGCTGTGTCACTTCCTCCCGGGAGGAGTCACTGTACTGCAACTGCCTCCAAGTCTTTACTTAGAGTAGATTTTTATTGTAATAATACATATTTAATGCAGAAAATAGGGAGAAGTTTAAAAGAAAAATATGCAAAGTGAACATGGTGCAGCCAACATCTTACTGTATCTCACCACGGAGCTCGGTGTCCCGCCCTCCATCCTTTCCCGTAAGCAGAACTGTAGCCCGGACATTTGGTCTGCCTTCCAACTCTTTTTAAGACTTGAAAGAGGTACCTTAGGTCTTGCTGTGCATTAATGAGAACCCTTTCAAGTAACAGAAAACAACTCAAACTGGCTTAGGCAAAAGAGAAATTAATTGAATCATTGAAAACTTCAGACTGGCAACTTGGTCCTCCATCCACAGGAAACAGGATAAACACACTGCGGTGTGGAGCCCACTGAGGTATGACCTAGGGAAGAAAGTGAGTACACTGGAAGCCGGGCAGCTCTCACAAATATGGCCCTGAAGGAAACAAAGCAAGTAAAACACATACAGACACGCGCGCGCACACGTGCATGCACACCACTATTGTGTGTAATTTTTGGAGGATGGATGCAAGCATAAGTCACAAAAATAGACAGGAAGATAGATAGGTAAATAGACAGGTAGATGATAGGTAGACAGATGATGGATAGATGATAAGTAGACTACAGATGGACAAATAGATGCAGAGAAAATAGCAAATTAAAAGAAACAAAACTAAATCCCAATGTGAGAGGAGTGGGGCAGGAATCAAGCGAAAGGAGTGCTCATGTGCGCTGGAATTATTCTAGTTCTTAGGTTGAGCAGTGACCATCAGCCTCCTGTTATACTGATTCTGTGCCCGTTTATAAATCTGAATAGGCTCATGACAAAGCTTGAGGAACCCTTCGCGGCCCACCGTCACTCTCACCCCTGTCCATCAGTGCTGAAGCACCCAGGGGACTCCAGGTCCAGGGGCGATGGCATCCCCGTCTCTGTCGCCTCTTGGCGCTGTCTTCCTCCGCCAGCGCCCTCACCTGTCTGATATGTGGCTCTCACACTCCTGATTCTTCCGAGCTGGACTGAACCATGCGTCCACCCCTGAGTTATAGTGGGGGTAAGGCTGGTGAGTCAATGTCACCCAAGTGGCATGGACTGGAAAGGAGGGATGCGTAGCTCTTGGGAAGGAAAACAAGGTGTGGTTAGCAGAAGACTGAACAGGTTCAGAATAGGTATAAGCAACAAATGCCCACTCTAATCAGTGAAAATTAGACAATTTACTGCAGATACCTTAAGGGACCTGGAAGAGAAAACGGACAACAAAATCCTGCAGCACACAAACCAATGCCACCAGCACACGCTTCCCACCGCCGCCTTCTCCCAGGGCTGCCTCCTGCCCGCACCGCCCAGAGCGCTCCCCCCCTCGCAGTCCCCAGGCCCCGACTTCCCAGTTCCCCTCTCTCAGGAGCAGCATAGCTCTGTTCTTCGCTTAGAGCAGCGCGCTTCCTCCATCACCAGCTCCGTAATCGACAGGACGCCCCCACGTTGGGTCCAGGGACAGTCAGGAATCCCCACTCATTGCATGCTCGCCCTAGGGGCTTATGCTTTTCCCGGCAACTTATCAAGCCACAGCTGCCAATGTTTGCAATCCTTTCACCCGGAGAATGTTTAACACCAGCTGCTAGCATCGTGTATTTCCTCCTTATTTTCACTTGTATGTTTGTTTATGGAATAGAGGTCATAATCATTTTATGGTTTTGCATTGTGCTTGTGCATTTTTCTCTAATCATTAATTATGCCACTGAAATTGTATTTCTGTGATTGTTACCTAATATAATATTATATGAATGCACCATCATTTTTAAATAAGCTCTACTGCCAGACATTTAAGATGCTTCCACTTGGTATCACAGTGTAAGTAACGTTGACATTAACATACGTTCATGATCATTACGTTCTTCTCCAAGCATCGCCTTAGGGTCCTTTCCTACAATTGGAAATTCTTAGTCAATGGGGTGTGAACGTTTTTATGCCTGATGATACCGCTTGCCAAATAGCTCTTCAGAAATACTATGTCATACTCTCTGCCCTACGCGTGTAGAAAAAAGAGAATAAAGCCACTCTTCTTACTTTCTTAGCATATCTTTCTGTACCCTGTGATCCAATAACAACGAAGTTCAGATTAGCCGAGGAGAATCTGACTGTAAGATGGGGAGGGTGACCTGGTGCTTACCCCTAGGATGGCACCAGCACTGTCTGGGGGATGCATGATTATAGATGGCCTTGCCTCCGTGGTTAGCTTTATCTTCACCTTCGCAATTTCTCTGCTCCATCCCTGACACCACTTCTGCTTTGCCAGCCCACATTTACTTTCTTGAATTCCTTCATATTGGTTCATATTTGGGATATACAATGGTAACATTCACCTTGGGAAACTGGTTTATACACGTATTGTATTGTACCTTAGTGGCTTTTATTTCTTCTTCCCCTCCCCCTCCTACTGACCCCTTCTCTCTGGACCCTCTTTCTAGCTCCACCACCTGCCTTCTGTTTCCTGACGTCTTTTATTTTGCGCTTTGAATTATTTGTATTTTGAGTTCTTCATGTAAGATAAACCACGTGATTTTTAACTTTTTGTTTGGCTTAGTTCACTTAGAATTATGGTACCAAGGTGCACAAGTTTTCCTATAAATGAATCCCATTTATCCTCCTTTATGGCTGAGTAGTACTCCACCCTGTGGCTAAACCACATTTTCTTTATCCATTCATCTGTTGATAGATACAGAAGCTGCTTCTATGACTTATTATGAGTTGTGCTGCTGAAAACATGCATAAATGCACCATATCACAGTGACACATACATTTCTAATTTTCAGTTAATGTCAGTTCCTTCCACCTCTGGCATCTCACCTGAATTTGCATGCATCTCATCCTCTCCTTGGCTGCCATGTTAGTCACACTGCCACCCGCTGGTGTCAGAACATGGAGAGCCAACCTATTCTGCAAGTAGCAGCCAGAGCAACCTGGCCAGGCTCCAGCTGCCCAAGGCCCTCTGGCTCTGCAGACCCCTGTCCACTGCCTCCTGCCTGACACCATGACCAGCCCAACCTTCAGCCCCCGTGAGTGCTTCATGGCTGCCATCCTAGCCTAAACCCTCCCTCTGTCACCATCACCTTTGGCGAATCCAGACCTTGGGACTGCTGCTCATCTGCTCATACTTTGTTGTGTCCCATTGAATGGAAAATACAAGAGGGCGGGCACAGCTCAGCCTGTCAAGCCCACCGTGCCTCAGAGCAGAGCCACATTGAGCTCCGGCAGGGGAGGGGGAGTCTCCTTACAGCCCTGCCTTCTTGCCTGCTCTGCTCTTCCCTCCCTCCTCCCCACCCACTTCTCTTTTCTCTTGTTTCCACTCTTTGGGTTCAGAACCTTATATCTACCATCCAGACTTTTTTAAACCCCTGTGCCTCACTGGCATAGCTCACCCCCCATTTCTTTACGTACAAAGCAGCAGTTCCCCCAGTTTAGGGAAGAAATGACAATGTCTTCCCAGGATTATTCAATGCCCTTTGTCTTCTAATGCAGTTGGATGTCCCAGAGCTTTCCTCCACCATACACGTGTGTACACCATCACACCAAAATGTTCCTATTTCTCAATGTCTCCTCTCCCAGCCTCTCTGGCTTTCCTCATTCTGTTCACATAAGATGAGCACTCACCAAACAGTTCACGCTTCAGGGCCTTCTCAAGGACAACCTCCCCAGAGCAAAATCTATTGCTCCTGAAGTCAAAATGAATAGCTTCCTTCCAAGACCAGGATAACAGGAAGATTCCAAATTAACTGGTGGCTGCTTCTTGAGGAATATTAGAGGGAGGAGTGCACTCAGGCTACTAGAGACAGAGCTCCGGGATCCATTAGTCATGTCTGCCATGGGCTTGAGAGTACAAGTTTTGGTTAAGCCTAGTTGCTATTCTTGCCCCAAGAATTTGCATTGTAAAATATGATAACTTCCCTTGGATCATGTTTCTCTTGTGTTTTACATAAAATTTATTGAGAACCCCAAGATGTAGATCAAGATGTGGAATCAGAAGGGCCACCCACAAGGCCGGCCAATATTCTTCCTTTGCCTTTGAACTCTGATACAATTAAGTTTGATCTACAAAAGTATAACACAGTGCATGTCCCACGATATACACTAGAGACACCCCTGTGGAATTCCTTTTTTTTCAAATATAGAATGTGTGGTGCAGTGGAGCTGGGAGACAGGCAGTGAGTGAAGTGCTTTAAGGAACTGAATCAAAGGTGAGTCTGTACTCTGGCCTGAAATGCTGGTGGTGACTGGAAGTCCAATTTCCCAGGAAAACCAAAGATTTTGGATCAGATCTCTCTTGATCCCAACATGGGGTTTCTGCTTCTCCACTGCTTGCACTTCAGTGAATGCCTTAATCTCTCTCTTTGTCTTCTTAACTGAAATGTGGCCCACAGCACCCATCCCTGAGGCTATGTTGCAGAACAGCAGAAATGTGCATGTTAGTCAGCCTCTTGTATGGTACTTTGGCTCTCCATAGATCTTGGGGACCTTTCTCTCTGGCCAGATGAGTGTCTGGCACCTCTTCACTTACTCAGAGGTGGTTGAAATGTCTGCAGGGTCAGAAAAAGAAAAGGAATTGGCCAGGGGCCTGGGAGACAGTTCTGTGGTCTAAGTGCCTGGCTGGCAAGTACAAGGACCCAGGTTCCATTCCTGGTATTATATTTTGTGCCCATCCTGGAGCCCATGCCTTGCCAGCCACCAAAACTGGGCATGGGGTACACAACCTGTAATCCCAGCACTGGGGAGGCTGAGAGAAGAGGATCAGTATGAGGCCAAACTGCATAGTGAGACCCTGTACCAAATAAATAACATTTTTTAAAAACTTAAAAAGAAAGGAAGAAAAGGATCTGCCTGGATTCCTGAGCAGGAAAATGCTGACACCAGTCCACCTGCCAACCCAGAGCAGACTTGGAGACCAGATCCGGCAGTAGGAGAGTGCAACTCTCCAGACCACCAGACGTCCCATGTGGGGGCGACTGTGCCTCTCCTTCTGTGAAACAAGATGACTGCTGCAATGCACCCACACATTCGATACTTCCAGGAAACACAGCTGCCCATGAGCCAGTCTTGCCTAGGCACAGGATCCCCCAGAAGGAAGGACCATGGTGTAAATAGCCCCTACCACTGCATTCCCTGAAAGTTCCCTGGGAACTTGTGTTGCCTGGGAATGAGTCAGAACTGTCACATGAATTGCTGAACCATGAGAAGATGCCCATTTCCATTTACCATTTCTCTTTGGTCTTCTAATTTTCTTGGACTTTCTAATGCACATCTCTCTATACACGTGTTTGTTCTTGCATCTTTTGTGTCTTTCATGTCTAGTCCCCAACACTCTCTTTACAGGCCAAGAGAGTATGAAGCTCTTAGCCCTGAGCAGATAGGTAGCAAATTCCAGTTCTGCAGACATTGTCCCCAGTGTCTTGCAGTGTGCTGAAAACTGGGGCTATAAAATGGAAATGACAGGAGGACCCTGTCAGGCACTCATCTCACAGATGGGGCTCCTGAGGCCTGAGGCGACAGTGCTTGTCTCAAGCTGAGACAGGAAGGCAGCTCCAGAGCAGACTGTAGTTCTCTTCTGGTAGGTGATAGGCATAGCCTACAGGGCATCCATGTATTTCCTGTCTCCAGGCATAGTACCTGAGGAAGGCAAATGGCTTGCTGACTAGACATAGCCTATGGCTGGCATTTGCTATGGTACCAGTGGCTTCAAGCTCATCATTTTACTTTATTCTTGCCAGGACCCCAGGAAGTCCTGCTCCATTTATAGATGAAAGACAGAAAGGGCAGAACATTCCACTTGGTAGATAGCTCTGCCATTCTGTGGATGAAGAGGGATTTGAACCCAGGAAGTTGACCTGGAAAGGCCTAAAGGAAACTTGCAGTTGATCGTGTTTCCCTTCTCTTACTGGGGGGAGATGGTGGTCCTTTGCACTGAGCTGCATCCCAGCCCTTCTCATCTTCTGAGACAAGTTCTTGCTAAATTGTTGAGTCCGGGGTAGCATACACAGTCCTCCCATCTCAGTTTCCCTGGGGCTGGGACTACAGGGGTGTACTCCCAGGCATCCTCTTCTCAATTTTATCTGCTTACTAGGACATCTTTCCTCAGGGATCCCCAGACATCCACCGAGGTACAACTGGGGCACTAGCAATGCATGAGGTGGGGTCCAGGTGAGTATCCCAGCCAAGGCCACACCTTGTGCACCCCTGGAGTACAGTATAGTACAGTGTCTACAGGAGACAGTAGACGATGGCTGCAGCACTGCTCCGTACCTTTTGTGTCATCCAGTCTCAAGGGACCGACAGCTGGTTACCAGCAGCAGACACTGGTTGCCCATGAACACCCGGAAGACATGCCCCTGAGCCAAGGGATGAGGCACCTTTTCTGCTCCTCTGTCCGCTCGGGAAATCTCTTTCCTGCTGGGACCTCACCCTTGCTGCCAGTTGTTGCCTCTGCTCTCATTAGGAAAGGAAGTTTTCCTGATGGCCCCATCCAGGTTGGCTGCATCCCACGTGGGCCTCACAGTCAATCAGTCTTGGTTGTTTCGATGCTCCGCCCCTGCCAAGGAGCCTGTGCTCTGCTCTTCTCTCCTTCCCTCCCTCCTCTCAGCATTCCCTTTCTCCCTGGTTGAGTAGAGTGTGTGTCCAGTCAGGCAGCACCCAGGACAGCGCCCCCAGCGGCGGTATCCGGCAGTCCTCCAGCTCAAGCTTCTGCCAGATGACTGGAGTCATGCTTGAGAAGGGGAAGACAGGCAATGGCGGAGTACCTTGAGCAGTCAGTCCTGAGGGGCGAGGGTGCGGAGCGCCCGGAGGAAGCTCAAGGCTCTCTTGGCTGAACTCCAGGACGGTCTGAGGACCTGACCCATCCTTCTGGGGGACACCTGACGAGGAGCAATGTGATCAGGCGGTCTGTAGCTGTGGAGACCTGCTCCGTGGAGACTGCTAGTTCTGAATACCAAGAAATAGGCACGCACACACTCACACTCAAGAATTTGTGGTAAGTAAGGGTCGCTGCCTGAGGAGAACCATGTAATAGGCCCTGATGGTCTCCAGGCAGCCCCTACGGGATAATCACAGGACAATGAGCCAGGTTTGTCAAAAGCCAGACACGAGTGCAATGGGTCACAGGACGCAAAGGCTGCAGAGATGGCCTTCACGCGTACCTTGCAGGACCAGAAGCTAAAGTTCTCCTGACACAGCACTGTGGTGAGCTTGGGAAACGGCCCCGGGCCAGGGATCTCCCCACTCAGGTTCCTGAGAGCACAGGTGCAAGTCCGGTCAGCTCAGCAGTGTGCAAGACCAGGTCCTCGGCAACACAGAAGGCTCATGCCGGGTCCTACTCGCGGAGCCCATCTGCAAAGGGAGTCCGGAGCACTATGGAAAGGACCCGAGCTGGTCTAGACCAACGTTCAGCTCTCTGTCGTCCCTCGGAGCACTTGGGCAGACTACCTAGGAGCCTGTGCTTTTGATTTCTCCCCAGAGCGGCTTCCCTTGCCTGCTGTTGTAAGTAATAAAGATAATGTATGGCCACACTTCTCAGATGAGGCTGGCAAATTCCTAGGAGTGCTTGGCAGAAAGCTGGGGAGTAGGGGAGGCCATGGCATAAACACAGGGCATGTTCCCAGGGTTTCTATTTTACTCCGTGGCAAAGCACTTCCAACCTATTTTTAAATGAAGCCAAACAGGGAGCTATTATTGAGCAGAGAGGAAATTCTGCTGCCATTTTTAAAGCTCAAAACGGTGAAGAACTTCCAAGATAGCAGACAGCTTCTGCATGGTCTGTATCCAGCCTGCGTCCTCAGGGATATTCGTGCATTTTCTGTCTCCAGCGTGAGGTACCAGATGATTTGAGAAGCTTGGGAGCCTGGAAAACATGCAGTGAGGAGTATGACACACAGCAGTGGTCAGCGATCAGTGAATCTCTGCGCTAGAAATCCCTGGAACGGGGTCATCCTGTGGGTTCTGGGACCAGGAAGAGGAGCACGAGTATGGGGTAGGAGGTTTGAGGAAGAGCTCAACTTTGTGACAGGGATGCAGTCAGATGGAAGCGTGTCTGTACTAACAGGCTGTGGATTGCCAAGGGGTCGGAGTCCCTGTTCTATGAGAAACTCCTCTGTTTCTGAGGATCCCTTCCCAAGACAAGAGAAGTGACAAGCAGCCACTCTTCAGAATTGTAAGAGCTGGCAGCAGGAATAATGAGGGAACATTTAGAATAAACAGATCATGACCAACAAGAACTTTTATTATTATTATTATTATTATTATTATTATTATTATTATATTTGAACTAATAAGAGGGAAGATAAACCTTCTATAAAAAGAAATACTTCTCAACATTTGAACTCTAGCAGTGGGAAGCAAATGGTAGAGGCAAATGAAGCGCTGAAGCCCTAGGGTCAGGTTAATGGGTTCAAATGGGTTCTGACCCAGGCAGCTCTATGAATTCTAAACAAGTGAACTCTGCTTAGTTTTCTCACCAGTAAAATGATGATAGCAATGAGATATTGCTCACAGATTGTGGCAAAGATGAATGAAAACACATAAAGCACCCAGAACAGAGTCAGGTAAATATTAAATAAAGAAGTTATCAACCACCAGTTCCATGGATCCTGTCAGTCACTGGGAGTCAATAGATTTTGCCTGGGATGACTTTGCATCTTAAAATTTTCTTCTTCCATGTTTACTTGAGTCTAAGTAAACCTGGTGTTACTTCATATAAAAGTTAGTTAAAAATAGAATGATGAGCAGGAGAAGAAAGAGGAAGAGGAGAAGGAAGAAGAGAGGAGGAGGAGGAGAAGGAAAAAGAGAAGGAGGAGAACGAGAAGGAGAAAGAGAAAGGGAAGAAGAAGAAAGAAGGAGGAAGAGGAGGAGGAGAAGAAAAAGGAGGAGGAGAAGGAGAAGGGGAAGGAGGAGGAAAAGGAGAAAGGGGAAGGAGGAAAAGATGAAGGAGGAGGAGGAGAAAGAAAAGAAGGAGGAGAAGGATTTGGTTAGAGTTATCCATTAGACATTTTCAGAGTATGGGGGGGTATTAGAAGCATTGGACAACACAAGAGTGCTCAGAATAGAACATGCATTACTTGCCATATGTGCTGCTGCAAACAGCCAAAACTCCAAGTAGCAGTGGCTTAACTTATTCATAAACCATGTGATAATCTTGCACAAAAGAGTTATAGAGGCGAGCACTTCTGAGGCTAGTCCAGTGTCTGGTGGTGCCGCGAGGGATCCTTGCTTCTTCCATACTCTTGCTCACCATTTTCTGCATGCTGACTCTTCACTCTACAAGTCTGTGTTGTCGGGGCCTCAAGATGGCTGCTTCGGCCTGCACTCCTTGCCTGCCATGTTGAAAGTAGGAAAATAAGCAGGAACAAAGAGTTTTCTGTCTGTGAAAATTTATCACTTAATGTAAAAAAAAAAAAATTCTTAGATCCCCTGCAGCAGATTTGTCCACATTCATTATAATTGGGTGGTAAGCAAATCAATAAGAAAAGAACACAGGGCTAAGAACAGCCCTGCACAAAATAACAGGGATGTGTGCCTCAGACTTCTAAGAGCTGGACAAAGTTTAGGAGCAACAGTGGTTGAGTGACTGTCACCTGTCGCATTTGTATGACATCAGTACTTAAAGAGTTACAAGAAAAGAAAGTAGTGCAAGACATGAAGGGGAAATGCCACATAAATTGGGAGAAAATGCGGGGGAGTGTCAAGAAAACAAAGAAGAAAGTTACAAGATGAGAATCATCGCAGGCAAAATCCACTGACTCATAGTGACTGACAGGACCCACGGAATAGGTGCTCCGCACTGTGAGGTTTCAGGGGGCGGGATGGGGGTGGAGGGGTAGGGCCACAAGGGCAGGATTAGGAAAGGCTGAAGGAAGGGAGGGCTGCAGAGATATCTAGCTGCTTGGCTAGCAGAGGTAGGTGGGTGGCTGTGAGAAAGGAACACAGGGTCAGAACCGGATCACATTAAGAAAGGAGAAACTTGCAGTATGCTGATTGCCTGGGGAAGCAGCACTGAGATAAAGGGAGATACTGGAGAACTGAGAAAGGTATGGAGAAAAGAAATAAAATAAAACATGTAGGAAAGATGTCATGTCTCCACAGCAATAGTGACAGTGTTTTCCTTGAGATGCCGGGGGAGGGGACAGGGGACTGATGAGATACAGTGTAGGGACAGTTGTGCACACAGACAGACTTGTAGTGGGGGCTCAGAGAAGGCGCTAGGCCCCACAGCAAGGAGACCATGGCAAACAGAGAGCAGAGGAGGTGGCACAGGAGGAACACCCCATTGAACGCTGACCTTAGAAATTCCAGCTGGTTCCTAATGTGATGGTAAGGAAAGAAAAAAGCCAGCTTTCACCATCTGTCTTGGGAGCTGGCCACGAGTCCCACAGGATCTAAGTGAAAAGGGGCACCATGGCCTCAGCCAGCCAAGTCACCCCTCTAGAAAAGGCATGGGGTGTGGGGTACACCCTCTGGGTGGGCCACGGAGTGGCAGGGAGCCAGTGCCCCAGCCCTGCCCAGCAAGCCCTTGGCACTTCACACAGCAGGGGCTTTGGGCTCCCTTAGCGCGACGAGAGTTCCCAGTGGCAGCTTCACCATTTCTGGTAGGTCAGGGTCTCAGGAGGTTTCAGTCAGAAGAGATCATCTTCCTTTTCACTCCCAGACAGGTTTTAGGGGAAATGCCCAATCCGTTAGAGTCAGTGCTGTCTCATCTTTCTTGGGAGAGACGCCTTTAGCCCAGTGTTCCTATCACCCAGCCATAACTCAGCCAAAATCCTCCATCAGAGACAGCAAAATGAACCATTGACAGAATTGGCATCAAAATGTAATTCAAAACCAATTTTGTTGAAAATGATTCTATGTTTATATGCTGGTTTGGATGCCCTCTTGTTTGGGGAAGGCCTTTTATTCCTTTGAGAAAGAGTGAATTTTTTATTAGTGTCTGTTTTTAATACAAAAGTGATATTCATTTAGGGGAGGTAGTGAACAGTGAATTTAAAGTGAATTAGAGGCACAGTATGAGAGGGTGAGGGCTCGATGGCAAGAGGTGCTTTACGACGCTGGATTTACTTGGCCATATTCTACATCCTCCCCACAGCCCTAGAAATAGGTGGCTGCTATCTTTCTTTCCAATTCAGGGAAATGGAGTCAGAGACACGACATGACTCACCTCGGCACCCAGATAGGAGTTGCTCTGTGCCTCCAAGCCCAGGTATTCAGGCACACCCTTACCTCCTCGGCTCCTCCACTGAACCAGGAAGAGGTAGTATAGCTGCCCCACAAATGAAGACTAAGATGATGCACTTAGAAATGGCCTCTCATTAAGGACAAAGCTTAGAACAGATCAAATAGAAAACTGCTGAGAAATTTCTTTAGGGAGCTGGCAGGTTTCAGGGCCAAGGTTCTTAGTGACAAAAACTATAAACTGATCTTGGCCCCCAAAAAAGTCACTGGCCAGGCCCCGAGTCACTCCCAAACTCTGTGGGAAGGTTGTTCTTCGTCTGGGTTGTGAGTCATGGAGCAAGAACTAAAGAAGCTAGTGTGGCCATGTCATCCCAGGAAGAGGCTGGTCCCCCACCCAGGGACCCTGCACTGCTGTGCCTCAGATACCTTCAGATGCTGAGGGAATTCTGGATTTCCTTGGTTGAAGGTACACACTGGATAGGAGGACGGAATTGTCTACTGGCATCCAGAGGCATGGAGAGGAGTTACCAGTTTCTTTGACATCCACAGATAACAAAGGCAAAACTTCTCAAATACAGAAAGGAAGTTCAAAATCTGCAGCCAAGGGATACCCAAAGCTCATTGAGGGGTTATCTGTTTAAATTCAACCTTTTTCTTACTCTGACTTAATTTCCTTGCAGTGTGGCTTGTGCTCTCTCATCTTTAACTGGTGGACTCCTCACGCTGGAGCATTTTCAGCTCCTGACAGAGCAAATCCAACCTCACATACATGCTTTTAGCCATTCTGTCCCTTTCTGAAAAGACCCTGGGTTTGATTTGTGATCGCCTGTCTAAATCCTACTTGCTGAGGAAGAGGAGTCTGCCTGCTTGCTGAGCTCTATTGCATGGAATCCTACCATTTCATCCAAGAACCTTCCCCTATGAGTCTGGCCCTTGCTAATATCTCAGATCCCATAGTGCCTCCGTGCTTCAAACCACAGCAGGCCACCAAGCAACTGAGTTACATGCTAGCTATCTGGCCCACTAGTGGACAGGGAAACCAAGCCAGAGGACCAGGAGCCACCCTATCTGTGCCACCGACTTGAGCCAGTTGTCACTAGTCTAATACACAACTTTGGACTACATAGGAAAGATGAGATCTGTGGTCTCCAACTGGTATTGAATTAGAACCACCTGAGCATGTGTTGGGGGAGGGCTGCCAACTGGTTTAAATGTCCAAAATCTTTCACAAAGCTTCTGCAGAAGCATCTTTCTGAAGGAGTCAAGAATCCATACAAGTCCACTGTTTAGTTTCAAGCTTACAAATTATTGCCCAAGTCACCTACATTTTAGGATCCTGGGGTGGATGACTCTTGTCTCCATGTACTTTAGCTGTGAAGGGGTAGCATGCACCATGGAAGGTGCCATGCGTGTCTGGGACCAGACAATGCCTGGTTCTGATTTTGGCTCAGTAACTCAGTAGCCTTGAAATTACTCACATGACTAAGCCTCCCGCCCGAGCATCGCACACCTACTTCCTAAGTGTTCTCAGCCCATAGGTCCTTGCAGGGCTCGCATGCTGGGGTGCTAAGTGCCTGGAGTCCAGGGGTTGAGGTTACTAACCGCAATGGGGTTTGCATGAGGACGAGGAGAGGAGCCCATCGGCTGGGGAGCCCATGCTGGAGGAGGCTCTAGGGAAGCTGGTGCAAACATGACTTTCTTTCTTCTGTTTTTGTACTTGATTTAACTGTATAAAAATATAACTGATGAACTTAAAATGTTCAGGATGTTGGCGTGCCCCCCCCATTGGCTGCAGCTTCGCACTTTCCCAATGAGGAACATCGTGGCAGCGCTTCCCAGTGACGGACTTGGGACTGCGTCTTGGCTCGGGCCTCAGCGTGGTCCACTCGCCTGGTGACTCAGCATAGTAGGCCCTTTTTAATTCCTCTCTCTCTCTCCAGCCAAGAAATTCTCCCACCTCTCCCTGCCGTATGCTATGTGATGGCACTTTGTATCATGTACTGGAAGATAACTCAGTTACACAGAGGCTGGGAACCTTATAAGGGTATAAACACCGCTTTGCAGAATGGACGTCATAATAGCAAATCAAGGGCTGGTGCCAATAATAGATTTATTTCCTTGGGTTTCTCTTCGCCTTTGCACATTCCTTGGGGCTCTTTGAGGGGGACTGGAGTGACATGGCAGCCCCAAAATAGTCTAAGGAGTGAGACAGCAGGAGTTTTGAGCAGGCAGGCAAACCAAGCACAACTCACACCTTCTTAACCCAAACTTGTCTCTTGGGTCTTTTCTGGGGCTCATAGATAGAGCACAGAGAGGGTGGCTTTGCTGCTGGGTGGCTCTGGGTTTGGTCTTCTGCCTCCCACCACCTGATCTCAGGCATGTCCTCTTCTCTCTGAGCTCCTGCTCCTTGTCTTTACAATAGCAAGAGTGCTGATAAAGTAAAATAGGGCTGCTAACCTCCCTGCACACAGTAGGGGCTCAGAGTGTGGTGGCAGCCTCAGCGTCCTTCCTTCCCTGGCCTGGCCCCATGTTGGTAAAATGAGTTGATCCCAAATGTGTGTCTTCCTCACAGGGGTGACTCTCGCTCATTCCACAGGAGAAGAGTGGGCTGCCCCAGAGAGCCTCTGGCCACAGAGGCCATGAAGCAGCAAGTGGCGAGAACGCCCACAGCCCTGCACTGTTGAATAGCACCTCTGCATTGCTCATCTGCACAGCGCTGTGGGCAGGCCAGGTCCTGCACTGGATGCCATGTGAGCCCCTATGGCACTTACTCACTGAATAGTCCCTAGAAAGTAGGAATGACCATCCTTACTCTATAGGAAAGAGAATCAAAGGGCAAAGGTCTTCAGTAACTAGCCCAAGGTCACGAGGGCAAAGAAGGGAAAAGCTTACACCTGAACCCATTTCTGTCTGAGGCTGGAATCTATGTCACTAATCCTCAGAGACCTGGCTACTTCTTACCATTGTTGAACTCATTTTTCGAAGCAGGAAAAGAAGGGGCATAATAATTCATGCCTCATCCCCAGGTGCTTCTAGAGAAGAACATATGGAAGCATGGATGGAAGGGGTTTTGTGTGTGCAAAGGAGACAGAGCACAGAGCACTTGGGCTGCCTGTCACAGAGGCTGTGGTGGGCTCTTCAGCCCCTGCAGGACACTGCCTGTGCCAGGAGAGAGCTGCACAGGAGCCAAGTGCCCCTGTGAACAAGATGGCACTGCAGATTCTCTATTGGGTATCAAGTGAGTGGGGCAGCATACACACTGAATCTGTATTTATATGCAGGAAACCACGCTGTGCTTAAATTAGCACTTGAAGAATAAAAGCTTCTCCAAAATGGGCTGCCCTCCTAAGCAACACACACTGACATTG
>PVKA01034994.1:11615-23107 GCA_004027165.1 Ctenomys sociabilis | reverse complement strand
CACCACCAATAGTGCAGATCTTGCCTCTCATAGAATTATGTAGAAGCACAGCGTTATCTAACCCAACTGTACTGTCTATACACACACAGGATGATTTTTTCTTTCTACAACCCTTCCTTTGTCTACACCTGTCAAAAGTGGGCACTCCGTTGACATTCAACTACCTTAGGTGCTTGAACTCGACACCACAATCCAACACTCTACCTTTGTTTTCATAGCATGGCTTTTATATTTTTTCTCCCTAATCTAGGCACAGTCAAACTACATTAAGTAACATACAAATTTTTACTTAGGGCTAGCATTGACCTAGCCAAGTATAATACATTAAATTCTTTGGCCAAATAGAAAATATTATGAGTTAATGCATACATGCAAAATCATTTCTGTATTCTATTAATAGTGGGTTTTTTGTTGTTGTTTTGTTTTGTTTTGTTTTTTGATGTTTTTGAAGCAGGATCTCTGTAGTCCAAGCTGGCCTCAAACTTGCAGATCCTCCTGCCTTGGCCTTCCAAAGTGCTCGGATTGCAAGTATGAGTTACCACACCTAGCTTACAGTGTTTTCTATTTTAGTAAAAACGTACTAAAACTTAAGGTCTTTGTGCAAGCAAGTATTTGACATTGAAGGTTTCCTTTTATTACAGTGTTTTTACTCTTTTTCTTTTATACCTGGATCTCTCAGGTGCCCTGAGTGTTTGATAAAGTATGTTTCCGTGAAGAATGTGTCAGCCTGCCTTACCATGTAAAAAGTGACGCTTTAGATGATCCATTACTTCCCGGGCTCTATGCGGGAGGTCGACATCCCATCTCATCATCAAGCCCTCCCAGTGCGCTGGGCCTGCAGAGTTGAATTCGCTCTGCATTTTGTTAAGTATGGTAGCAGTTAGGCTTCCATCAAGAAAACTAAAGCTACTCATGAGTATTTCTGATAAAGGGAATTTGAAACACAACTAGTGACAAAGTGTTAAGAGACCTGAAACAAGGAGTTGATTGCAACAACACAGCCGGCAACATTAGAAAGCTCTCTCTCTGCTGGTGGACAGAGGGGGAAGTGTTCCTAAACCCAAGGTCAAGGTCACCTGGAGGAAGCAGCACAGGGGAGGGAGAGCTGGAGTCTTGAAGCGCAGCCTCAGGAGGGGAAGGAATGTTACAGCTCTTCCTTTTCCAACTGACTGCCACAAAATGGAGTGTGGCAAAGCTGGCTGGGGGCAGGGAACCAGCAGTGTCTGTCAAGTCACAAAATGCAAGGCGAGGATGAAAACAAGGATGAGAACTGTAGAGCTCCCTGTGGGAGAGAAGTTTCCCTCATGGAAAGCTGCTGCCTGGATGAGTTTCCACAGCTGTCTAATGCAGCCTGTACTTTTATTTTTGCTTTTGCCTTCATCTTCACTTGGGGCCAAGTTCACTGGAGTACTGGAGTCCCCTATAACCACTCACCCCACACTTTTCAGATAAACTTTTGGCACCATTATTGGCCTGTCTTTGTTTGAGGCAAAATGGACTTGGAATACTTTGGAATGGCCAGCCATTTCTCAGGAAATAAGAGCATGATCTGCCTAGAAGCAAGGCAGCACGAGGGCCATGGGACGTGCTGCCATTGGGTATCAGCTGAGTCAGAGCAGAACAGTAGAGTGTCTCAGGTCAAGCAAGCTCAGAATTGGCACACTTAGTAGCTTGCTTGTCCTAGGGACTATGTTGTAGGGACACTTAAAACGATGTGCAAATGACTACTTGTGTGAAGTATCCTGGACCTAAGACAGGTTTTGTGCATCTCAACTGTCCTCTCATAAAGAGATTAGGGCAAATTTCCTGTCCTGGAATCCTTGTTGCTGTCCCTCTACCTCTCTGTCTCCTCCTGTCCCCTTTCCTCTTCTCCACACATGAGACACAGACATATGAGGGATGGTATTGGTTCTTTAAAACCAAACAACATGAAAATATTTTCTAGTGATTGAAAAAAGGAAAGCATTCAGGACAGAGTATTCGCAGAACTGTTGGAAATGAACTAATAATTTATTAATTTAAAAAGTCATGAAAGACTTTTAAGGAGGTGTTTTAAAGCTTTAGCTCTTGCTGTTTGAAACCTCTTTACACACTTTTTTAAAATAGTAATTTATCCTAATCTAAGTTTTAAGGATGAAAATTTTGAACTAGCTCATTGGTCATTGCTTCATAATAAGCGAATATCGTGTGGTCTTACTAGCTGATTGTGTGCCCCCATTCTTGTTTACATCTATGTCCTCTTGCTCCAGTGTAATAACACCATCTACAGAGTGTCACAGTTTAGACTATGAACTATGTGACTGCCCTAATATGCTCTGTTTCAAACCAATAACAGAATTTGTCTCCTGTAGTTCAGGCTGGCCTTGAACTCATGGCCCTGGGCTGGCCTCAAATCCTGGTGATCTTCCTGCCTCCATCACCCAAGTGCTGGGAGGACAGACATGCCACCCGGAATTCGTGTTTTATTTTCTCCATCTGATGACCTTATACTAGACCTGTGGGCTTCTATAAAGGAAAAAATGGGCCAACAGTCATGCTTGAGCCTCTGGATTAGGCTGCTAGAGTCCTTGACACCATTTGCCTCCCAGAGTGGTCTTTGTACACACTGGGTCCTGGAGGAAACGAAGGCCAAGTTCGTCTAGCTTGCACCATTGACCCAGCTCTTCTGTCTGCAGGACAAAAATCAATTGTTATTATCAAAAAGCAAAAGTTAACAAATAATTTAAACGCATTAAGGAGGAACACAGAATTTTATTAAGCCACACAGATCCAAATCATCCCCAAAACTAAGGAGACCGAAAATACATGTTTGCTAATTTCATAACAAGGAAAAACTTTAACAAGCAAGTTGTACAGTCAAAATAGCTGGACCTGCTGGTACATGCCTGTAATTACAGCATGCTGGGAGGCTGAGGCAGGAGGATTGCAAGTTTGTGTCTTGACTGGAGAACTTAATGAGATCCTGTTTCAAAACAATTTCTTTAAAGAAAATTCAATTTTATTTCAAAGCAGATACCTATTCACCACTACATATAAGAGAACGTCAGAAAACTTAATCATGCATGTTAATCCAATGTAACTAAAATGAGTTATCAGCAACAGATGACTGTAGACATGGGGTTGGGAGAATAAAGTATTTTCAAAGACAAGATGTCATTAAGTTTCTTCAAGGCCTATACTCAATCTGGCTTCAATATTGTGACCAATAAAATATAATGCCTATTCTAACATTTTTCTTTTTTTTTAATAATTATATTGAGAAATAGCAATGAGACAGTTTCAAAACCAATTAGTAGGACATTGCATAGTGTCATCTTAGTGGTTATTCATAGTACAAGATGCAGACATGATATCCTGTCCAAACACTATTAGAACAAATTTTTCTTCTCATTGAATTAAGAGAAGGTAGCTGTATATCTTATACAAAATGGTCATTCATTTATATCCCTCTTTTTTGTTTAGTTTTGTCAGAGAAGGGTATTCCATTGTCATTTAAATATTGTAGGTGTGTGAATTCAGCAAAATAATCCAATACAGTCCAGTAGTCCATAATAGTAGTGGGTTTTCCATAGCATTGGCAGTGTCAGAAGTTGTTGACTTGAGCCTTTTACAGCGCAGCATATTAATATGGCTTTACTTTTTTTGGAACCTGGGGTTGAACTCAGGCCCTTATGCTTGCCAGGCAAGCACTTATTCTACTGAGCCATCTCCCCAGCCCCTCAACAATTTTTTTTAAGGGCTAACAATACAAAGGCTTCCTTGTATCCCAGTTCAATCTCCAGTGCCACGTGCACACACTCACAAGAGCACATCAGTATACTTAGCGTGTTTTTGTTAAAATGAACACCTTTGTGTATCTTAGATGACAAGTCCTGAAGATATGTTGCTATAACCTTGGGTAGTGTTGATAAACCAAGCACTCTATCATGGATGTATCTGTGTGTCTTATTACCTGAGCTTTCAACTCAGGTAATTTTTTTCTTGACACTGTTTATGTGGACAACCTAAGCACACCTGCATGGTGTCTCCCAATTTAGTCCTGCTCAGTGCCATTGTTCACCAATGTCAACAGGGGTTTCAAAGCAGAAAAGCTGATTCCATGCTTACATGTTCTTGTAAATGTCCTTTAGCATAACATAAAATATGTAATATGCCATGTACATAAAGGGCTTTCTAAGATGAAGACGCAAAGGTTGAAGTCCAAATTGCAGTTTACTGCAAATATATGTATATTTAATCCCTGAGCCCTTGCATGATTTCTGAGTATTACCTATGCAGAATGTAGTTTGGAAAATTAGGACGAAAATGATGTCTTATGTTATTTTGAATAATTTGAGGTTTTAGTAGAATTGTTTCTTTTTTAATAAAGTGCATGTTTGCAGTATATAATGTTTACATTCCTTCTATGGAATATATAATTCATTTTTTCATACCTGTTTCCCTTCCCTGTCTCTTGATAAAGAAGATCCATGGCTCTTTTATTTTGCTCTTTATAATTTGGACTTATCATATAACAGAAACCATGCTGATAAGGCTAGATGTTCCCTGAGGACTTATGCGGGGTTTTTGCCAAGGTGGCTGAGTCTACAGTGTGATTCACTCATAGTGCACTACTTGGATTCAGGGTGGGTGTTGGGCACCGTGAATTATATACTGTGTTTAGATGTCCACAGTTGTTCTTATCCTGCCTTTTGGCCAGACTGAAATTCAGAAATTCTCCACGCTTGTCTGCTCACAGCAGCAGTCAGAATTAAGCTAATGATTGCTGTGTTGCTCACAGGGCATGATGAGACCTACTGAAGGGGATAAGGCACCTGCAGAAACTACAGTTTCCTTATTACCCCATGTTGTCTTTGTGCTTGTCCTTGTCCTTGCAATAATGCTTCATTGCTCTTAGTCCTAGCCCACCAGGAACACCCACTTTCCTTCATTCATTGTCTTTGTCTCAGATGTAATGAGTAAATACCCCGGCTCTGGGTGCTTATGGCCTTTGTGCCTAGAGAGCAGCTGGCTGTCCCAGATCCTTGCTACACACCCCTCTATTTTCATCTCTTATCGTTTCTTTCCCATCATGCACTGTGCCTGAGCAGATTAGAATCCACAGCAGGTCCTCCAATAGGCAAGTGACTGATGGACCAGTCCACTGACTGGATTGGCACTGCCCTAATGCTGCTGGACTGGATACAATATAAGGGACAGAAAGAGCTTTGTCATTTTTTCTCTTGTTGCTTTTTTCTGTCTGCTGCCATGAACTGTGGAGTCAGTTGATTATGAACTGAAACTTCTACAAACTGTAAGCTAAATAAACCTTGCCTCCTTTAACTTTGGGTGTCAGGTATTTTTGTCTCAGCAATGAAAAAAGTAAAATACTTTCATAATTAAGCTTATGTGTTTGATTTATTTCACTTAACACACTACAGTCTCATGGTGTATGCTTTTCTAAAATGACTCCTCTTCATGGCAGAGTGGTATTCTTTTGTATGTAGATAGCACACCTTTTCTTCATCTGTTGATGGACAGAGACTGCTTCCAAGGTTTAGCTGTTATAAATGTGCTGTTATACACACGAGTATGCATGTGTTACTATAAGATAATGTCTTTTACTCTTTCAGGAAGATGCCTAGAAAGGGGATATCTGGGTTAACTGCAATTTCTAGTTTTTTTAAGGAACCTCCACTGATTTTTATAGTAGTTGTACTAGTTTACATTCCCTCCAACAATGCTGAAAAGTTCTTTTTTCCTTACAGCTTGAGATAAGGATTTTTATTTTATTTTGAGGGGCTGCCCTAGGATGCCCTAAGAGCAGGTCTGGTAAGGCATGAGGATCTGGGAGGCTGACTGCTTTGTTTAAGCAGGCACTTAAACAACTAAGCTAATGGGCAGGCCCCCTGAGATAATGAAGAGTTTGCATAAAAATAAATTTCTTTGGCATAAGTGGCAGACATGAAGTGACTTCATGTCTTTAATATGTAGAGTATCTTCATTTCAGGTGTGTCGTAACATGTCACACAGTATAATATTGGTTAGTAATTCAAAAATGCTTTCCTTTTAAAACTCAGATTCTGAAAAACTGAAGCAGTATACAGTGTTGGTTAGCCTTCCAGTTGCTGGACAAAATATCTGACATGTACAGCCTGTGCCACCACGCCTGGCTCCCTAGTGAATTCTTGCACACACACACACATATGTGGACATGCCACACTACATAAAAATCACTCTTTATAAAATGAAGCTCAATTTAGCTTATATATTTCAGTGCGGAGGGTCTGGGTGTGATGTGGACACAAGGTGAGTGAGTACTTAAAGGAGAAAAGGTTTAATTTAGCTTATGGTTGGGAGGTTGGGTCAAGTCTCCAGGGCAGAGCAAAGCTGCTTAGCTCTTGGCAGCTGGGACGCAGAGCAGGGTGCAGCACAGAAGAGGGAAGGGACTACATGCATCCCCCTATGAGACACACACACACACACACAGACACAGGCAAGTGCTTTAACAGTGCGCTGGGCATCTCTTAATCCAATGACATTGCCATACGTGGATCAACAACCACGAGCACCTCTGCACTTGCTGCTAAAATGTCTCCGGTCATTGGGTTAATATAAGCAGAAGGTTGCAGCAAAGGGGGCAGCTGCTACTCATAGAGATGAGGAATCCATGTGCTGCAAGGGTTTATAAGGGCAGCACTTTGCGTGATTTGGGAAGTCTGTTTTGAAATTGGAATTAAGTTTTGTGAACTTAATCATAAATGGGGAAGTATATTGCCCTAAATATAAAAATATATAAGCTAAATTGAGCTTCATTTTATAAAGGGTGATTTTTATGTAGTGTAGCATGTCCACATATGTGTGTGTGTGTGTGTGTGTGTGTGTGTGTGTGTGTGTGCAAGAATTCACTAGGGAGCCAGGCGTGGTGGCACAGGCCTGTAATCCCAGCACTCAGGAGGCTGAGGCAGGAGGATTGTTGTGAGTTCGAGACCAGCCTGAGCTACAAAGTGAGCTTGAGGCCAGCCTGAACTGCATAGTGAGACCCTGTCTCAAAAAGATGCACACACACACACAGAATTCACTAGGGCTTTTGTTATATGTGTAGGTCCCAAAATTCCAATGGTCTTGATGAACCTGGGAATCTGCATTTTTAGCAGACAGCCAGGTGAGTAGTATGTAAATTTTCCACAGGCCTCATTTAAGAAACCGTGGATTAGGAAAAGAGTAGGAATCGACTATGCCTGGGTGAGCTGGATTGGTGAGGCAAGGTGCGGAGGGCCTGGGTGTGATGTGGACACAAGGTGAGTGAGTGGGGCTGGCACAATGATGCAACAGGTACAAAGGAGTAAATAGCTTTAGGAGTTGACATTAAGAATATCAGGGGTCAGGGCGATGGTTCAGTAGAGTAAGCAATGCCTGGCAAGCACAAGGTCCTGAGTTCAATCTCTGGTACTATGCCCCCAAAAACAAGACAAAAAAAAAAAAAAATGACTCTCAGTTCCATTTAAGGGACCAGTAGATTAAGCGCTTGTCTGGCAAGCACAAGGGCCTGAGTTCCATCCCTGGGACCCCAAAATAAATAAACATACATATATCAGCATTAGAGATAGCTCAGTGCTCTAAGGTGCCTGCTTAGGCAACCTACAGTGAGCTCAGGGACCAGGGTTTGATTTCCGGTACTGCATGGCACTCCCCCTCCACCACGCGTTGAGCCCGTGACTGAGTCTGGGAGTGGTGGTGCAAGCCTGTATTCCCAACGCTGGGGAAGGTGAAAACAGGAGGTTCACTCCGAGTCTGAACTGCGTAGGGAAACCTGTACCAAATACATAAAATGAAATTCTAAAAAAGAACATTATTGTATGTTGATCTTTCCTGAGAAGTGATTGGCAAGTTTATCAGACGAGAGGAAAGAGGTGGGAGCAGGAGAGGAAAAGCAATACAAACAGGAAGTCTGAGGACATGCAAGGCTTGTAGTTTTCCAGAAAGCATTGGTAAAAGGTTCTACCTAAAAATTGTTTTGCCTATAGCCAGCAGGGGGCGCTCAGGTCGCGCATATGTTGCTGACTGGGCTCTCAGCGCCAGCTTTGGTTGAATAGGATTTTTTAACCCGACCTACAATGTCGGAGTATTTTGAGCGTTTCATTTATTACTTTTATAGCTGCGAACCTTCATAGAAGAATCTTTTAAAGTTTCTCTTTAATAATTAAGGCATCTAGATTTTTTTTTTGGAACTGCCAATTCCTGGAGTCAAAAAGAAATTAATTCCATCGAATTTATGGGACTTATTACTCCTTTATTGACTTCACTGGAGGCAATGAAAAGGGAGATTAGGAAAGGCAGGGGAAAAGACTTCGAAGAGACGAATGCATTTGCAGCACGACTCCTGGAAGGGGAATTGCTGTGCTCCGGGCGATTGGGGCGGCAGCACGCGGCGTGATCGGGAGACTGGTCTCTTTCCAGAGCCGCTGCGCCTAATGCTGGATGGAGTCCTTGTGTCCTGCTGCTCGTCGGTGACAGCTTTCTAATATTTGCCTTTCGGACTGGCGATTGTATGGAGGTTCGGGGGCAGTCTCAACTAGCTTCTCAGAAGATGGGCACTTTGTCATATTTAAATCCTACTTGAACGTTTTGCCTCTGGGAACTGTCTTTGCCAATAACTAGGTCTTTTCCTTATTGATTTGTAGGGACTTTTTAGGAGGTCAATCAAAAGATTCGGTTCACAGCAGAATAAATTGTGCTTTTCAACAGATGTTTAGGTGATGAAGGGCCTCTGAGCACTGCCCTCCTCACCTGCCCACCGATCCACTAATCGCCTAACTTGTTACATGTGTCTGAAACTCCTGTTTTTAAATTGCCTTGCAGCAGCCTGCTGTGGGGAGTCACTGGTCTCGAGAGTGCCACATTTCTTTCATTTTAAGTTCATTTCAATATGCAGAAAAACTGGGAGTTAAATGATGATGAATTAAGTAAATGACCAGTAAGTTGAAACACTTACTGGTCAAAAATCGCCCCCACACGGTGAGCAGTGAGCGTGGATTCTCAGGGCACAAGCGGAGCGCTGTCAGGGAGTGCTGTGGACGGCAGTGACTGTGCACGATGCGGTGGCCTAGGAGTGCTGCAGGTGACAGGAAAGCTCTGCCATCAATACCCATCACACGTGGGGGCCTGTACTTCTCGGCAATGAGATACAATTCACTTCCTATACAATGCCTGAAGTGCATGACTCAGCGGTTTTTTGTATATTCAAAGTTGAGCAACCGCCACCATAGTCAGTTTTAGAACTTTTCCTCATCCTCAAATACTTGTACCCCCAGTGTTGCCGCCAATTCCAGGTGTCCCCCGCTTGAGGCAACCTCAGATCTCAGGTGCTACGTATTTGCCTATTCTAGACATTCTAGGTAAATGGAACCAAACATGAGCAGCCTTTTGTGACTGGCTTTTTAAATTTAGCATAAAGTTTTCAAGATTCACCCATGTTGAAGAATGTATTTGTGCCTAATTTTTTTTTATTGTGCAATAATGTTCCATTACATAGATATACCGCATTTCTTTGCCCACTTACGGGTTGGTGGACGTTACACTGTTCCCACTTTTGGTTATTTTGGATCCTGCTGTTAGGAATATTTGTGCACGTGTTTTTGAGTAGATGTACATTTATGCTTCTCAGATACGGTGTATATCTACTGTGGAGCTGCTCTGTCAACTAAAAACTCTGCGTTTAATGTTTTAAGAAACTGTTCAGTGACTTCCTACAGTAATGTAACAGTGTTCCAGATTCTTCACATCTCCCCAGCATTCTCTGTATTCTAGTTTTGGAGCCTGTGTGTGTGTGTGTGTTTGTTAGTTTATTACTTTTCGTTCTAGCATCCTAGTAGACTGAAGAGGAATCCCACTGTGATTCTTCGGTTTTATTTCTATTTTGATGGTCTATAATTATGGTGGTTAATCAACTTGGGATGCAGAGTTTGCACAAGAGATTAGCATTTGAATTGGCAGAGTAAAGGGCTCTCTCAATTGTATGGAGCCTTGTACATATGGTGAGGGCTTGCCTAGAAGGAAAGGTCAAGGAGGGTTGAATTGGCCAATTGCTACCACCCTCTATATCTCTGCAGTACTGGTTTTCAGACCTTCACACTTCACCCTTTAGTTCCTGGATCTCCAACTTGAAAATAACACGTCATGGGACTTAGACACCATACCCATTCGAGCTATTCGATACCTTATAGTACATAAACAAGCAAGAGAGCAAATGGAAAAATCCTATTGGTTGTGTCTTTGGAGAACACAGACTAATATAATCCTTTACATATATACTTTTGGTAAAAATATGCATTACAGGAAATGTATCCTTTTAGCCATGTCTAGTATGCAGTTCAGTGGTGCTAGCTGCATTACCCTGGTTTTGGTTTACATTTCCATGGTGACTATGGATGTGGAGCATTACTTCCCTGTGGGTTTTGACCACCTGCATATTATCCTTGAAGAAATGCATCTTCGGGTTCTTTGATTGTCCCTAAATTGAGTTGTAGTTTTGTCATTGAGTTGTAATAATTCTTTATAGATTCTGTACCTGCAGGATTTAATTTATAGAGGTGATTTACTGAGAGGTCAATGCCATTGACACATGGAGGAGAAAACATACCATGACACCAGGGAAGGCGGGGGTACACGGGAATGGTCAGGAGGCACAGGACTGGAAGGAGGGCCAGGAACGGCCTTTGGTGAGGCTTCTGCAGGAAGAGAAAGGGAGGCAGATGAAGAAGCTGGAGAACGATGGAGTAATTCCATCACGTGTGGGCTACAGTAGTGGTTCTGTTGCCTGGCACCTGGCCCTGGGATGATTTCTCTTTGGAAAAACACTGGCTCGGAGTGTGAAAGTTCACTAGAAGCTGGGTAGTAGCACATCTGGGCTGAGTCTGTCAGGCTGAAAGGGAAAGTAGGATTCCAGGCAGGCCAAGCTGCAGGACAGAAGGAAACTCCGGCTGCCAGCTGAGCCCTGTAGTTCCTGGACGCCAAGTACATAAATGGAATCTAAGAAAACACAGAATCATACTAGACACTCAACAGAAATAGGGGTTGGAAAATATCATCTTCAATTCTGTGAGTTATCTTTTTCACTTCTTTGACAGTGTTCTTTGGCACCCAAGCCTTACATTCTGAAGTTTATTTTACCTGTCTTCCTTTGTTGTTGCTTGCATTTTTGGTATCATATCTAGGATTCTACTGTCAAATCTGAAATTATAAAGATTTATATCTGTGTATTCTTTTGAGGTTTTATAGTTTCACTCTTAATTTTCAGATTTTGTTCCTTGAATTTTTTTCTTTTTTTTTTTTTTTTTTTTTTTTTTTTTTTTTTTTTTTTTTTTTTTTTTTTTTTTTTTTTTTTTTTTTTTTTTTTTTTTTTTTTTTTTTTTTTTTTTTTTTTTTTTTTTTTTTTTTTTTTTTTTTTTTTTTTTTTTTTTTTTTTTTTTTTTTTTTTTTTTTTTTTTTTTTTTTTTTTTTTTTTTTTTTTT
>PVKA01034994.1:0-11515 GCA_004027165.1 Ctenomys sociabilis | reverse complement strand
CACTAGGAATGGAATCCAGGGCCTTCCACATGCTGGGTAAGCTGAGTAGCACCCATAGCCATGAGTTCATGTTTGTATGGTGTGAGATAGATGCATATTTTTAAAAAATTGAATATTATAAAGACATAAGTATTAAATGCAATTTGTTAATATCTATTACCATTACCCTGTCCTAATTTCTGATAACTGTCATTCTCCTTAATTCTGTGAACTTGACTTACTGAAACAGCATATTTGAGACCTCATGACAGCTGTCTATCTGTATATGCAATTTCTTATGTACTTATGTCTTAGTCCATTAGATATGGCGGTAACAGAATACCCAAGACTGGGAAATTAGTCAGGTAAAGACATTTATTCAGCTTACAGTTCTAGAGCTAAGAATGTGTCAGGGCATGGTGCTGGCATCTTCTTGCCTTCTGATGAAGGCCCTATGCTGGCATTTGCATGGTGGAAAAGCCTGATGTGTGTAGGAGAAATGGTGCCAAGTGGTACCTTGCTTTACAATGTCCTGCTCTTGGAATTAACCGAGTTAGTGAGAGCAAGAAATAACTCCTGGGAAACAGTATTAACCTATTCATGAGAACTGTGGCCTCATGATCTAAATACCTCCCATCCTTCCTTGTCCCAGTATTGCCAAGCTGAGGAATTAAGACTCAATGTGAGTTTCAGTAGCACAAACCATTCTTGAACCATAGCAATGTGGAAAGAATTTCTAAGAAACTGAAAATACCAGATTCCTACAGAGAGAGCCGGTTTTCAGTGTATGAGACAAATGAGGGAGAATCATTTCAGGTGGCATTTGATTTACTGTTCTTCACAATACAGGTGTACATTATTCAGCAGTTGGATAAATGTATGTGCTATAGGTTGTCTAGATGTACCCTGAAAGCCTTATGCACTCATGAGGGGCAGGCTTCTCAGAGGTGGCTGAAGCTAGAGCTTGTGACTGATTCATGAGCCAGTGCTGAGGTTAAGGGTGTGAGTCCTAGGCCTGCCCTAGAGCAGGTAGCCCACACACACACTGTAAGGGAGGGAAAGGGAACTGTCTGCTTCTCCCTCCTAGGGAAGGGTCTACAGGGTGTTCAGGGTATCACTACTAGATCAGACTCATAGTGATCTGTCTGTTTACAGCCTCCCAAGAGCTGGGATTATAGAGGTGTACCACCACCCCCAGTCTCAATTGCCTTCTCAGCATGCCCTAGAGGAGGGACAGGTATGGCAGGCCCAGGGACCGAACCCCTGGCCGCTGTGCCTGCTTGCAGGTGCTTTAATCTGCTGAGCTATTTAGCCAGCCCTTTTCCACTTTGTTTTGTTCCCTTCTGTGTCCTCTTTTTCTGTTTCTCCTCTGCAGTGCTCCTCTGCCATAACCCCCTCCTTTGGGCCTCATTGATTATGGACTGAAACCTCTACAAATGGTGAGCTAAATAAACCTTTTCTCCCTCAACCTGTGAGTGATCTTGGATATTTTGTCTGAGCAATGAGAGAAAAGTAACTAAGACAATGTGTTAAAATTTAAAAAGAAACTCCTACAGGAAAAAAAAAAAAAAAAAAAAAAAAAAAAAAAAAAAAAAAAAAAAAAAAAAAAAAAAAAAAAAAAGGCAGAAAGAGTAGATAAAACAGCCTTCACCTGACTTTCTCAAACCATACATTATCTGGATTCTCCTGGCTACTGCTGCACTATATACAGGTGTAGGGCTGATAGTGGCCATTAGAATTGCCACTGTGGCCACAGACCAAAGAACAAGCTGGTCCCCAGGAGGCTGAACTAGTAGCCGTGGCCTCATTCAGGTGGTAATGAGCAAACACCACATGGGAAAGTCTCCCTGAGTGGAGTCTAGGAAGGCCTGTTCCTGAAGCCCTCTCAGTTGAGGAACAGAAGCTCGCATGAATATGTGGCTTCATTCATCCTTTTCCAGCAAAGCTGTTCTGCTTTAGCTCCTACCTTCCAGTCCTCAGGCAACAAGCATGAAGTTTCCCTGAAGAGCATGGCCCTTGCTAGCAAGTCCATGTCTGTCTGTCAGCTTGAAAACGTCAGACAGGGATGAAAACCTCACTGCTGCTGATGCATCTTCTGCTTATTTTGGAGAGTTTGGTCCTTGTCTTTAAGCATTTCTAAAGCTGTCTTTTGAGATTGTTTCCCTCTCATTCCTCATAAAAATAGTTGTGGACCTTGTTCTTTACTGAAAGAGCACTTTTCTCTTGAATATCAAATTCCCCATGGAACATGGTTTTTCTTTCTGGCTTCTGTGGTTATTCACCACAGAACAGTAGCACAATCAATCCCTGACACAAGCCAAGGCCTAAAATCTAACAAAACGCACATTGGTCACCACATGAACTTTGAACCTTGTCAACCTGTGCTGGACCAAAAGACCTGTCCGCACAGGCAGTTCTGATGTGCAGGCAGTTAGCATTCTGGGAAAAATGTCTCACCTGTGAAAGGTGGAAGTGTTAAGTGTGACGAAGCAGGTGAGCCCACTTCTGAGCTTTCATGTTCCTCCTAGCAGAAACCAAAAATATCTACTTCATGAGGAAGATGAAGAATTATAATCATCAGGGGAAGTGTGTGGGGCAACAGTACTTGTACGATAAAATCAAACTGAAACAAAGAAAAAGGATCCCAGACAACAAAATCTTATATTAGAACCTTAGTAAAAATACATGATCTATATAAATATAATGAATGCTACAAAGTCTTTTGCTACTGTAGGGAAAAATTTATTTTCAAAAAGACCAAGTCTAGAACAGATCTGAGCCAGCAACAACATTCTTAGCAAATTCATGGCTTCTTTTGAAGATTGAAGCTGACTGAGTCCAGTTGTACCGGGAGGCTGAAAGAAAAGTTTTTCAAGCCGGGCATGGTGGCGCATGCCTGTAATCGTAGCACTCGGGAGGCTGAGGCTGGAGGATTGTTGTGAGTTTGAGACCAGCCTGAGCTACAAAGTGAGCGTAAGGCCAGCCTGAACTGCATAGTGAGACCCTGTCTCAAAAAGACAAAAAAAAGAAAGAAAAGTTTTTCAGCCAAGCCCAGAGCTGTTGCTCTTTTCCTGGTCAGAGCCCTGGATTCCCTTCATGCTCTCTCCCCTCCTGGGCCAGCGAGGATAGTGGCGCCAACAGGAGACAGTGAAGTCCTCCGTTCTGTTGCTACAATCCATCCCCCCCCCCTTTCTAGCCTGGAGAATATAGGAGCTAAGAAGGAGAGATGAGCTGCGAAGAGTGAGGGATAACAGTGAGCTTGATTTCTGAAACCCAGGCGTGTGCTTCAGATGGAAGCCCAGCACACAGCCCCACTCCGTGCCTCCTGTCGTGCTGGTGCACGCAACACAGATATCGCTTCCTCTTCAGCTGGAAGTAGAATCACATCTTCTACTTTATTTTTTTTTAAGTACCATATCATTAAACCTTCCCACTGAGTCAATTTGACTAACTTCACTCCCTGACCTGATGTTGAAAACTTGGGGGCAAGTTGAAAACGTGTTTTACTCCATGTCTCCAGAAGTCATTAAACTGCATCTAGCTCTTTCTCGGCAGAGTTAAGCTTTCCTTTTTCATGTTGCAAAGACTTAAAAGGGAATTAGAGCAACTCCAACATTCAATCATTACTGGGTTCCTCATCTTCGATAAGAAGCAGGTTAGCCTCTTGATTAGAATCTCCAGGGAAGCGAGCTGGTCACTTCCAAGGAGAAGTCTGGCCCTGTGGTGGAGAGCTCAGGTTTAGCTGGTTTCCTGGCCATCTTGTCAGTATTTGCTTCCTTCCGAGCTGGGTGTTACTGCGTGGAGCAAGGTTGAGGACACTTCAGATGCAGGAGGATGACTTACCTCTTGATTCCGTCTTGGGAACTATTGCACATCTGGCTTGTCACACTTTTCCTCACAAATGTGGCTGTGCTGTGGTTGGATTTATCCAAAAAGCCGCTTTATGTTTCTTAATTATCTGTTGAATAATCACCAAAACGTCCTTATTTTTAAAACCAATTTCATGCAAAAGCTCATTCTTTTTCTCACTTAATTCTTTGCTGGTGGCTCCGCAGGGCAAGGTGTTTGTTGCCTCCTCCCAAATCCTTGATTCTGTATGGCCCCAATGATTTACCTTCTCTGTAAAACCATCCAAACAATGTTGGCTTCAGTTACTTGACGTGTATTTTGAATTCTTTCTCATATAAGTGAATGCCTTTGGTCAGATCTGTTGAGGAAACACTCTGAAATAGAGATTTCCATGGAAGAATTTCAGGAGAAGAGACAGGAGAAAGACTGGGTGTAACAGAGATGAGATCAGTAACACAGTTGTAGCAGAGGCCTAAGCAAAATCACAGAGCAAGGATGGCTTGGCTGGCCCTTCTAGGTTGTCTCTTACAGAGGCGAGGATGAGAGTTAGTGGGTTGGAGGCTGGTCCATCTATTCCTAAGTGGACCAGTCACTGAAGGTGCAGTTGGGCTATTCTGTGGAAGGAGCATGACCTTGAATAGTCAGCTGTTTTTTGACAAGAAAATTTCTAGCCATGCGTTCTTAGGAGCCAACAATTCTAGCACTTAAGGTAGAATCCCAAGGTCTACAGATGGATTCCACATGGAGATCTGTTAACATTCTTAATAAGGATACCACTGAGTTCCAGGTGACTTCAATGTCTCTCTTGCTGAGAACCAGTGCTCCTGCTCTTTCGGCGGACTTTGGGGGCCAAGTGGGGTGTATGTTCCTCAATACCTAACTTAACACTGTGTGTTGTAAGGGAACAGGTCAATGTAGGTTAGAATTTATTTATTTATTTATTTATTTATTTATTTATTTATTTATTTATATTATTATTTTTATTTTATTGAAGTACAAATATCAATGAGATAGTTTTAAGATACCTTGACAAGATGGATTTGATAAATTAATACACTGCAAACTGTTTTCATAATGTTTTGGTATCATAGAAGGTGCATACATGATATTATACTTACAGACCTGATTATAGCAGATGTCTCTTATCAGTAAATTAAGAGCGTAGCTGTTTACATATCTTATTTTTTATACATGAATTACATCAAAGATTCAATAATTAATACTTTCTACCTTGTTATTTTCCTAGTGGTTGTCCATAGTACTAGAAGCCAACATAATATCCTGTCTAACCACCATTAGTGCAAAGCTTGCCTCTCATTGAATTATGTAGAAGCATGACTTATCTATCCCAACTGTACTGTCCGTACACACACATCATGATTCTTCCTTTCTATACCCCTTCCTTTGTCTACACCTGTCAAAGACGGACACTCCATTGTCATTCAACTAATTTAGGTGCCTGAACTCGACGACTCAATCCAACACAGTCCAGCATTCCACAACAATAGTGAGTTATCAGAAGAAGTTGTCAACCATAGCCATTTACAGCTCAAATTATTATTATGGCCCCGCAGTGTATACCTCATTTTTATACTTTTCTGCTGGATGGTTAAGACCTAGACAGAGCAAGACCTATATACCAACACATGTACTTTTTGTTTCTTATGAGGTCAGTGAAGTCCCCTCAGAGTTTATCTTGTAGTCCTGTACCTTATTCTGTAGATCCTTTGTCTGTGTCATCCATATGAATGAGTCATGGCCAATGACTGACCAGTTTGCTCTTTGTGAGAACCTGAGAGAAAGTTTTCTCTCCATGTGCCTCTCCCCAGGCACACTGTAGAACTTCGATCTCTTTCCTCTGTGGCTCCATAATCTCCTTGTTCAGAAAATTTGGAGCTCGACTGAGTTTCATGATGTTGCACTACAGGTTCTCCTATGTCCTGAGTTTTTGCTGACCTTGAAAGGCTAGAGCCAAAATGTTGGCTGGACTTGTGGCTCTTCTATTTCTCCAATTTTGATCTGTGAACTTAGGTTGTTAATCATCCAGAAGAAAAGCTGACTAGTATCCTGCAGCATAAGCCATTCACTTTGCCTTATCGGACTCAATTGTTTTTAGTTGTTGTTGTACATTTCCATTTGTATTTTTTTTTTTTGCTTCTTATACTAGGGAGACTATACGATATTTACACATGTGTGTCTGGTTTAGGTTAGAATTTTTGAGAAGGGTTAAAATTTGAAATCCCATTCATATTCTACAGCTTGGATGTGTTTGCCTTAGGAATTAGGAACTCCCTATAATTTGATAGAAATACATAAACATAGTTTTGTGTATCTTATGACTTTAAGAGTGGATCAGTTATTTTTATTGGTAGCCTCATTGTCTGTGGTACATGTGGAGAAGTACATAGATCCTAAGTGGACAGTTTGGTAAACTCATGTGCACCATGTGTTGAGCCCCCACATGGTGAGTGAGAACCTTTCTGAACCCAGAGTCTCTGTGTGTCTCCTCCACCACTTACCCCCAGCGAGGCTCAGCTCCATCCTCACCTCTTTGACCATAGGTCAGTCAGCTCTTGATGCTTGTATACATAAAGTTATGCAGCATGAGAGCTGATGAGATAGCTCAGTAGACTAAGTGCCTGATTAGGTTCTTAGGGCTAACCTAGCCCCTGCCAGAGTTCGATCCCTGGCACTACATACAGCATTGGCCCCACTCCCAGGCTCATTGAGCTGACCACCAAGTCCAGGTGTGGTGGCACATGCCTGAAATCCCATCACTGTGGAGGCTGAAAACAGGATTTATTCCATCACTACGAATCTGAGCTGCACAGTGAGACCCTGCACACACACACACACACACACACACACACACACACGTTATACAGCATGCATTCTTTTGTGATCAGCTTCTGCTCAGACATGACTGTGACTCATCCGTCTCATTCCACAATTGTAATCTACTTGTTTCCATTATTCATTATCCATTATAGATACATCACAGTTTATCACTCTACTATGGATGGACACTTGGGTGTTTCCAGTTTGAGCCCATTATAAATGGGTAGTCTTGTATCTGTTCTGTAGACTGTATATGGGCTTCTGTGGGCTAAAGGCTGTGGACCTCTGAGGCGCAGGAGATAAACTCCAAGACCCTGGTGAATGTGTGAACCTTCAGAGAGCACCTGATCCTATATACTGTGTGCTTTCCTGTCTGTACATATCTGTGATAAAGTTTAATTTGTAAATGAGGTATAGTAAAAGATTAACAACAATTATGAAAAAAAGCAATGATAATGATGAAGCATAAAAAAATGTGAATATTGCCTCCTCCTGTTCCTCCTCTACTCAAAATATCTGATTGCACCTTGTTTTTTTTTTTTTTTTTTTTTTTTTTTTTTTTTTTTTTTTTTTTTTTTTTTTTTTTTTTTTTTTGGTGGAACTGGGGAATGAACTCAGGCCCTTGGCTTGCCAGGGAAGCATTTATTCCACCAAGCCATCTCCCTGGCCCCCTTATTGCACTTTTAATTTTCACTCAAAGGAAGTACTTCCTGGCTCCTCTTTGGCATATCTGAGTTGCCAAAATCACCACTTTTCTACTTGGGGGCCATTATTAAGTAAAATAAGGGTTACTTGAATACAGCACCACAATGCCATGCTGGCTGATCTTCCAGCTAAGGAGACGCTAAGTACCTAGTGGGCAGGGAGCAGGCACAGAGCGATATGCTGCACGAAGGGCGAATCCCATCCCCGCTGGGATAGAGCAAGACAGTGGGAGACCTTACTGTGCTGCTCAGCATAGCAGGCAACTCCCCACTGGAAAATCATTTACTTCTGGAATTTTTCCCCCATCATATTTTCAGATCATGGTTGGCCACAGGTAACAGAGAACTGAAAAGAATGAAACTGTTTATGAGGGAAGAATGGCAGTGCTGAAGTGCATGTGTGCATGTGTTCATCTTTTTCTGGACAATGTGAAGTACTTTTTCAACGTGGTGGTAGCACTATTGTGTTGCCTTCCTACCAGATGTGTATGAGAGCTCTAATTACTTCATACCCTTGCCTCCACGTGCTTCTCCCTGCTCTTTCCTTTCAGCTATTGTGGTGGCTACACATTAGTGTCATACTGGGTTTCAATTTAATTTTCCCTATTTTCTTTCACATTCTCATCCTAGGTTTATTCCATTCCTTTACACAACAGAATACAAACACAACCTCATCTAAAATACTACAAAGTTACAAAACTCAAATTTTATAGCACTGACTGTATAATAAAAATAATAAAAGCCAAAAAAAAAAGCAATGTACATGTTGGCAACCTGCAGGACCACTATTGAATAGCAGGTGAAATGGGGGAGAGGCTCATGATGTTCTGAAAAGCGGCTCTCAAACTGCTCAGCAACACTTCAGAGTAAAGGAGACAAATAGGGTAGGGCTGTAGGTGAGAATATGAAAACACAGAACGATTTATGGCAACTAAAGGGGGGCTGATCTCTCTCTGGGTATTTGACTCTAGATGCTTGTCTCAGTTACTCTTCTCTCATTGCTGGGACAAATACTCAACCCCCAAAATGAAAGAAGGAAAGGTTTATTTAGCTCAAAATTAGTGGCGGTTTCAGTCCATACTCAGTTGGCTCCCAGGCAGAGTGGCACACGGCAGAAAGCAACCTTTCCTAGCAGCTGCAAAGAGCAAGAGAGCAAAGGGAGGGGCAGTGCTCAGGTGGCGAGCTAGCCTCTCTCCCCTCCTCACATTGTAATGCAGATTGTGCACTCCAGGGCCAGGGCATAGCACTCACACCTGCACTGGCTCAAGAATCAATCACAAATCTTATATTTTAATACATGAATTATATCAAAAATTCAATAACTATTTTCCTACTTGATGACTATAGTACTAGAAGCCGACATAATATCCTGTCCAACCACCATTAGTGCAGATCTTGCCTCTCATAGGATTATGTAGAAGCACAGCGTTATCTATCCCAACTGTACTGTCCATATACACACATCATGATTTTTCCTTTCTATACCCCTTCCTTTGTCTACACCTGTCAAAGGTGGGCTCTCCATTGTCATTCAACTAACTTAGGTGCTTGAACTCGACACCACAGTCCAACACAGTCCAGCATTCCACAACAATAGTGAGCTTTTCAAAGAAGTTGTCGACCATAGCCATTTACAGCTCAGCTTAATATTATGGGCTCACGATGTATACTTCATTTTTATACTTTTCTGCTGGATGGTTAAGACCTAGGTAGATCAAGACTTATATGCCAACACATGAACTTTATATTTCTTATGTGGTCAGTGAAGTCCTCTCAGGGTTTATCTTGTAGTCCTGTACCTTATTCTGTAGATCCTTTCTCTGTGTCATCCATGTGGATGAGTCACGGCCAATGCTTGACCAGTTTGCTCTCTGTGAGAGCCTGAGAGAAAGTTTTCTCTTCATGTGACTCTCCCCAGGCACACTATAGAACTTCAGTTAGTAAGCAGCTGCACTCTTAATTCACTGACAAGAGATATCTGCTAAAATAATATCTGTAAATATAATATCATGTATGTGCCTTGTACAATACCCAAACATTATGAAAACAGTTTGCAATGTATTAATTTATCGAATCTGTCTTGTTAAGGTGTCTTGAAACTGTCCGATTGATATTTGCACTTCAATAAAAGAAAAAATAAATAAAAAAAATAAAGAATGATAAACTTGAAAAAAAAAAAAAAAAGAATCAATCACAATCTCCTGAAACTACTCCATGACTGCATGAGGCTTTGGGGGGACACCTGTACACAAACCATAACACCTCATAACTAATAAAGCTAGACACTGTGTGTATGCACATGTGTGTACATGTGCATGTGGGGTATGTGTTTTATGCCACACTGAGCTTCATCTTTTTTTTTTTAATTTTGAAACAGGGACTGGCTATGTCTCTAAGGTCCCATGGTATGCTGGCATTTGTGATCTTCTTGCCTCAGCCTTTCAGAGTGCTGGGATTACAAGCCTGGGCCACCACACCCCGCAACTGCCCTGTGGCGTAGTCAAGGTAAGGCTTTTTTGTGGGTTGATGTCACTGAAGAGTATTTATTAGCATGTCAGGTTGCCCATGACAGACTAAGAGGAAAATAAATGTCACAATGGAGTTTGTGTAGTACAGTTATGTTTTTATTTATAATCACTTAAACATGAAGGATACTATAACTTAATAGCAATAGGTTTCTCTGAGAAAACAATGACTAATTTTAACTTCCTACTTTCTAACTCTCCTTATTTGTTTTTGTCTGAGATTGTTTTAATAACAAGCATGGATTACTTTTATTACCTGGGAAAACAGTGAAACTGCTTTCTTAAAGCAACAGTAGCAACTCAGAACGAGACAAAAGCTTATCAGCATGCGTTGGCTTAGCTCCACCATCAGCCTCACCCCATCTGGAACACCAAGGGACACTGAGGAAAAGTGTCCTCTGTGGACATAGATTGAAAGTTTGAGTCAGGAGAAGAGAGTGTAAAAATGAAGAATCAGTTTTATTGCACGACAGCCACGTGCTCCCTCCCACCCGCTGCGCCGGGAGATGATCGGAGCCATAAAGCCTGGCTAATTACTTCAAAAGCCTCCTCTCTGTGGAAGCAGACTCTCCCATGCCATCCACTGGGCTTATTTGGTTTGATTACTGGAGTCCTGCTGTTATCTGGAATGAGGAGAGCACATTATTACACTGAACAAGTGTAATGCTCTTGTTTACGTTTTGCAAAGCAAACATGGTGGCTTGCGGTCTTACCTAACCGGAGCACCCCACGTACCGAGCTATGGCTGCTCTCCCTCTTCCACGGTGGGCTCTGCTTACCCAGAAACCAAGACCAAATATCAAACCATGCTGCTCCTCCAGCAAAGCACTGTCCTTCCCTGAAGCACTTGAAAGTGGAGTTGAACATGTGTTTTTTTTTTTTTTTTGTCATGTTGAATACTTTAGTTTTTTCTACAAAGAAGGTCACTCTCCTGCATAACCAGAATACAACCATCAGCGTTTGGAGATCTGCATGGACACATCACTAACATCCAGGTTTGGATTTCTTCAGTTATCTTATTGCAAAAAGACCCAGTCGGAAGTGTGTAGGGCCTTGGAAACTTGAAAGCCTGAGCCACCAATCTTAGTTCCTTTTTTGTTACCGAGACAAAAACCCCAACACTGCAAGTTAAAGAAGGAAAGGTTTATTTCAGCTCCCAGTTTGAAGGTGTTTTAGTCTATATCCTGCTGGCAACAAGGTAGAACAGTGCGGCAGAGGTGCATGGTTGGGGAAAACAGCTCTCCAACTGGAAGGAGGGTGACAAAACCCTTCCAGGCCACGCCCCTGGTGACCCTCATCCCTAACCAGGCTTCGACTCCCAAATTCCACTGAACACTAAACTCATCAGTGGATTATGCTCCCATGGTCCATCTATAGAGCCTGAGGCATTCATGGGCCATCCAGATGCAAACCACAGACCACCCTTGACCAGCCTCATCCTCACCCCACCTCACCTTAGTTCTGGCCCTGCAGACTGGTGCCATGGTTGCTTGCTCTCAAAGGGCACAGGTACAGGAATAGCACAGCCACTGCTGTCCTAACAAGTGAGGACAGATATGCACAGGATAACAGCTGGGAAACAGCAATTGGCCTGTTCCTGTCCCCTCCCCTCCCCTCCCC
>PVKA01034993.1:0-16501 GCA_004027165.1 Ctenomys sociabilis | reverse complement strand
TTTGTACTTACAAATCTGGGGCATTAGCAGACGGGGACCCTAAATCCGCCTGCACACAAGCAGTAACTGTTTGTATGCCAAGCTGTTTGTAAGCCTGATTTGACAGGAGAGAGCTATTCATTCTTTTGTCAACTGTCAGTCTAAAAACCGCTAACCTGCCTGAGTCCGGGGTATGGGAGCGCTAAATCTTCCATCCTACAACTGTATAATGAACAGACTGTTTCATTAGTGGGACAATTCACTCGACAAATCCAGCCCAAACAACTTATTTCACAATTTGTGAGCAGAATTAAATTTCGGGGGAGTCGTGCTAGGGGGGTGGGCGGGGAGGAGGGGGAGTAGGTGAGTAGCGCACAATGTGCGGAGGGATCAGTGCCTTGGGATAAGTGTTGCAGGCAATTTTGCCAGCAGTTGTGGGCTGTGATTTGCAGGCCACCGCATGCAGATCAGCAGATTAGGGGGGGCGGGGCGGGCGCAGCATTAGGTCAAGTGTCTCGAGGGGAGCTGATAAACACCCCAAACCTGACAACAGATTTTCCTTTCTCCCTGTACCACTTGTTAAGTGTCAGAGCAAATCTTTTGAATGGCAGCCGAGTTTACTTAGAAACCCTTTCTTCAGGAAGACACTCTATCCATTTTCTGAAGCCCATTCCAGGCTGCCTCGGGAATAAATTTGCCCCGCATCTCACACACATACACAAAAAAAGTCTTTTTTCCTCCACATCTTGACTATAAGCCTTTGTCTCAAGGTGTGTGAACCAGTACAAAAATCCACATCAAGAGCCCCTGAGGTCCCACAGTCTCTCGGTTTAGCTTTAGTGCAAATTAAACACTTTGAAGATTAAACAATCAACTACTTTTTTTTTCTTTTGAGGTTTACAGAATACTCTCATTTTAAACATTACCGATGTATGGATTCTGCTAAATGGGAAAATTTTAAGCAATGAGTGGTCACAGAATAACTTGATCTCTTAACAATAGCTTATCTATCCATTGCTATTAAGTCAGACCTAGTAAATAGCCAGCATGCTATATTTCATGGTTTAAGAATCCCAAACGGGAGAAGCCATGCTTATTATATTAAGTTGTATCTCTGTGTTAACTCAAAGTGCATGATAGAAAATCTGCATTGTAACATCAAACATTTTCTAACTAGGTTTGAGCTGAGGATGCTTGCTTTTCATTTTGAGCTGTCCAAAAATGCTTAAATGACCTCAAATGTTTGAAGATTCTTTGGTTGCAGCTTGGTTTTGTGTTATGACTTTGCTTTTGACTTCTTTTGGCAGTTGAATATTGAATTTAGTTGGGTTCACAAATCTAATGTGAAGTTTTCAAGGGATCACTGCAAAATTTATCCACTGGGAAAGTCTTTGGATAATCAGGATGTCACTTTCACAGACATTTAAATTGAAATTCTTTTTGAATACATTATTTGTTTAGTAAGTATTTGGGCTGTCTATAATACCTTTTTTGAATTTAGGTAATGGAAATATTGTGTTGAAGTTCTGAGCAATGTTTTAAAAAAAAACGAATAGCTTTTATTTCTGTTGTTAGTTCCACCTACTCTATAAAGAATATTTAATCAGGAAAGCTAGTGATTAGTCCCCAGATGGCTCTCATTTCTTCCTGTACCCCTGGAAATTTTGTAGCATTAATATTGTTATGCTTCCCTATAAAGGTTCACTTACATCTTTGGTTTATGAGAATTTCAAAGCTCGATATCATCATTACAGTGATAGTCTACCGCCACACTGTACTGCTGGACTCCAGTTATAGCAAGAGATGTATCTTTTCGCCTCCTTTTTCATCTTTTTAAAGAAAAGAAACATTTATAATACCATAGAGTGCTGAATGCAGTCACCGATCAAGGTGCTTTGCAGCCTGCCCACCTGTGGACCCTGGTGGTTTTGTATGTTCTGTGGGACAGTGGCTTCCCCACCTCCAAAGACTGGTGTTTCTTAAGAAAGTGAGCTTGATATTTGCTTTCCCTGAACAGGCAGAAAGCTGACCAACAGAACAGAACAGAGCAGAACAGAACAACAGAACAGAATAGAACAGAACAGAGCCCTGGTCCAGCTAGGCTGCTCCAGTGGCCCCTTTGCTGGTTTTACTAGGAACCATGAGGGAGAATGGAAAGCTGGATCCCCAGCACCCTTATGGAGAATGCTGCCTAATCGCCTGGAAATTCTGCTTCATCACAGTCCTTTCTCTTGCCATAGAACTGCATTGGTTCCCTTTTTGCTTCCACATCATTTAAGCTTTTCTCTCACCCTTCAGGCTACCCCTAGGGCCTCTGCTATCACCCTGGGATTTCTCAGGACTCCTCAAATGCACCATGGGATTTCTGTCTTCCCAGTGCAAGCTGATGCAGCACACCTCTTTGTAGATGTCTGAGACAGGACACAATGAGGGATGATGTAAAAGTTGGTTCTTCACTGCTGATGCACTGGAAATTTCCCTTCAAGATGTCTCCCTGTGCTTCCTACGTCTTGTTAAACACAAATGGTGTCACACCACTCCTATAACTGCACAATTTTTTTTTTTTTTTTTTTTTTTTTTACGGAACCAGGGATTGAACTCGGGTCCTTGCCCTTGCTCTTGCCAGGGAAGTGCTCATTCCACTGACCCATCTCCTTGGTCCCTACAAACGGCTTGTTTTATCCAACAGTATACTGTGAAGAACCTTCCCCATGTTGTTGGAAGTCAGCATCAGAGTGCATTGTGTAGATACTCTTTAGTTATCTAATTAATCATTTCTAATGGACCATTTGGGGGCATTCACCTTTTTCATGTTAGAGTGAATGCCTCAACGAGAGCCCTTATATTTACAACTTTGGGTGTTATTCAGATTCATGCCTCAAGGATAAAGATTTGAAAAAAGAATGATTGGCTCAAAAGATATGTATGTTCCATGGAACACATGTATCCTACAAAGCTAATCTTGTGAGCCACCTTTGAGGGTGGGAAACGGTGTCGGAAGCTATACTCACTAGTACAAGTTTGATCCCAGCCTGCCGCTGATACCATGGAAGTGCTTGTCTTGGGCTCCCTCAGGTTCTCCTCATAGCATTTTTCCACTGTGGTTCTGCTGCCCTTGCCTTTTTGCTTGTTTCTTGACCATAGTAGCTAATGCCATTTTTGGCACCAAGGTCCTAATGCTTGCAAAGATTTTTGTGGATTATTCCCATAAATTGGTAATGTCAGAGGCATTTTTAACTTGCATGCTGCAGGTGTTCTTTGGCCTGTAGATCATTTCTCCACTGCTTTCTCTGGCACTGTCACCTTCCTTTGTCATTTTATGTGAAAGGACCAAATGGTGGCACATGCCTCTCACCTGTTGTCATAGCAGGAGTTCTGTCTATATTATTTTTAGTAAATATTTGTTGATATTATAAAACAAACATGGCCCAATTTCATTGGATGAAAGAGAAAAAGAAGATATCACCAACACTTGGAGTTGTGATGCCATCTTCACAACCATCACTTGCAGACCACAGGCAGTATTTGCTGTCTGTGAATGAAGTGTTCCCCACCCCCACTGGAACATGTAGTTTCTACTTAAGCCACAGAAATGTGGGGATTCTTGAACTTCCAAAGAAACACAAGGGTTTATAAACTTTCAAAACATTGATTTTTCAAAATATGCAATGTCTTTTATTTATAAAATAAGAATTTAGGGGCTTTTAAAAAATCGCTGTTTCTACTAGTAGAATAAATATGAGACTGGGTTTTCTAGAAAAGCAAGAAGAAAACCAAAAAGAAGAGCTCAAGTTTTTATGATTTTTGTTTGTGAGAAGAATAAACCCAACAACAATAACATAAAATTGTCTCAACAAAACATCCAAATTTAATGGCTATGTCTCCAAAAAACACAGGATAAGACAAGTCAGATAAAATCTGACTAAAGCATTTTTTGAGGCTTTACGTATGGAATAAGGAAGCACCAGGTACTGCCCTCTGTGAAGAATGAGACAACCATAGCAGACTTTGAGTCTCATTACAATGCATTTCTGACGTCAAAGATGATTTTCTGCAGTGGTACAGGAGGCAGGGCACACAGGCTGGAGCCCTGTTGGCTGTGCTATCTACACTGCTTGGTCTTCTACAATGAATGAGATCTTCTTTCTCAGTTCCCCAGCTCCAAACACTACTGCTGTCCGACTTCCACTGCTGGCTTCCCCCTGGAGCTTCACATCTTTGATGTGTGTGTGCTGATTCTTACGTTTGTGTATTTTGACATTCTTCATTTCCAACAGCTGTGGGCTAAACACTTGCAGGCAGCGAGTGGTTTCACTCTCCAAGTGCTAGGGTGCTTGCCAAGAGCTTAATGTTTGCTTGTCCTGTATGTAAGGCCTTCAAAAATGCCTCTGGTTGGTTCTCGTCTGACCTCAGTGTTCCCTCTGTTACAGAAGCTGTGGCCATTGACTCTGATACTATGTTGAAATTTTGCTCATGGGGTTTAATTTCTTTCTTTTAAAAATTGAACATAGAACACTTCCATTTTTCTTGGTTAACAACAGGATCAACTCATATGTGTAATTCCTGTACTCATCAAATTTATGTCAGGAGAGCATTGGGCCACACCTTTCCTTTTAGACGAGTGGTTTCCAGGAATTGCTTAAAGCACCAACCTGGAATGGAAAATACAATCAAGATTTAAATTACATTGAATCCCTGGAATACATGCCCCATGAGAGTTGTGACATTTGTCTGTTCTTCCCTGTTGTCTTCTCACACGACCTGGTATTTACTGGACATTCAGATTGAATGAAGGAATCCAATGGAAAAAAATGATAAATGATTTAATTCAATGCAGAATGGATGAACGGAACCCTTTCTTGGTTCCTCATTGCTTAAGTGGAAGAAAACAAAGCATCACAAATTATCTGAAGCAAAGTTTCTTTATTCATGAAATCAATATTGGTAACATCTGCCCTATGCTTCACCCTATCTCATGGGATGTGGTGAGGGATGTTCTGCTCTGTGTACCTGTGCTAGGTGGGACCACAGTTGGAAAGACAGCTCCTGGGGGAAACTTCTCACCACTATCTGGTGCCCAAAGGTAGTGAAAAATACATGTATGATCTCTAGGCAATACTACTGAGTAGCAATATTAATTTAAATGTAATATTAGTCTTCTTCCCTCTATCCTGCCTTCCCTTTTCTCATTTCTTTTATTTCTGCCTTCATTTTTATTGCCACATCATGGGTCCTATGATTCATTCATGGCTCCTGTGAATAAAATGCACTTGAGAAACAAAGAAGAAATAAGGCACTTACTGGCTTTTCCATACTTCAACTACAATGCTTCCTTTATGCATTCTGATCTAGGGAAGCTTAAGTATAACAGCTTCAATAGTGTAAGTGTAATTTTGTTATTTGCCATCTTAGGTGTGATTACTAATGTGAGGCCCTGTAAAATGAATTTTAAAACAATTTGTTGTGTATAATCACATATTTTGTCTATTCTTAAATAACTCGAAGTGCTAGATATTCTGTTGCATTCCCAGATTTTTCTCTATTTTAATGATTCTCATTGTTACTCATTTTCTGGTTGCTTGGATATTTCCCAGTCATGTCTTTCTCACTAGTTCTTTCTTAACTCATTTAAGGGAAAATGTTTGAGCAATGAATCTCTTGGCCTCATGGTGCAGCTTTTTTATTGCCATTTAATCCCAAGTGCAAAGCCCATGTGTTTGTTCAGTTGATTTTCTAAAAGTTCTGTGCCTCACTACAGGGTACTGGCTTGCTCAGTAACCCTGCACCTGGATGAGAGGAGGTGGCAAAGACCCCCCTGCATTACAGAGATGGATGCAGCTCTGAGTGGGGAAAGAGGATGTGGGAGGGGAAAGCCCATGGCTTTCCATCGAACAATGATGAAAATGTCTTGCAGGCCTGGCTTAGCACATGTGGTTTAGTTTAAATTATAAAGATAATTTGATTTTTAAATGCTGGTTTTATTTAATCATTTACTATGTTTAGGGAGATTAAAAAAGAATAAAGACATAAGAAGAAATGTATGGAAAAAGAAAGAGAGAAGTTGCCAGCATGGAAACAAGCCAGCTCTTGTGAAGCTGTGGTGCCTCTGGCTTATCTGAGCAGACAGAGATGCAGGGATGAAAGATGCTCAAACTCAGGGTCCCTCAAGGGAGCATCCTCTTTTGTCTTTCTGCATAGTCTCCATTATTCTCCCAACTTTGCCTCCCTCCTTTCCTTCCAACCTCTTCTTTCTCAACATCCTTTTTCCTTCCCTTCCACAACTATTTGCCCTTTCCTGGTCATGGCGTGCCTCTCCCTGTAGACAGTTGAGACAACACAGACATGATAATACACAGAGAGCCATTCCTCTGTGTAGGTGGGCAGAGATGAAGCAAATCATCACACAGACCAATGGGAGACACATTCTGACGATGCTGCAACAGAGGGAATGATGGGTGAGTCTAACAGGGGGAACAACTGAGATCAGTGGCCAGCATGGACTTCTTTGAAGAAATACAGTATTTAAATGGAGCCTTGAAGCATGAGAAGTTATCTAGGGCTAAGGTGCATGTGCGTGTGCATGTGCGTGCGTGCTTGCGTGCGTGCGTGTGTGTGTGTGTGTGTGTGTTTCCAGATGGGCAGAGAAGATATTGAGTCCAGGCAGAATGAAAGCTGGTGCAGAGGTCCTGAGAGGGGAGATTTGAATGTACTGGATAAGCTGAAAGAAGGCCAGATCTGCTGAGAAGTCAGTAAGATGGGAGCAGGGCAGAAAGGGCAGTGAAAGTGTTGTAGGCAGCGGAGTTAGATAGAAATATCCTAGGCAGTCAGACAGGGGCAGGCCCTCAAGGAGACAAGATGGCAGACAAGGTGACTTTGCAACTTGGAAGAGACAGACACTCCCATATGGGCCAGACCTTGAGAACAAGATAAAAAGAGGAAACACAGCTACATCCTTCCCTAGGGATGGGCATCAGAGATTGATATTCTAAGTAGGTATCAATCACCTTGAAAAAGCCCTATTGAGTCACTAGTCCAACCCCCAACAGGAAGAGACCCTGTCCCATATTCATGCCCACTTGCTACGTGACTCCTTTCCCCATTTGGTACTGGATTTAATCAATTTTACCTGAGCAATGGTGCTTTAATCCCATTGGTTGACCATAGTTTGTCCCACCTCTTGTCCACCTAAGTGAGTTCCCATGTCTTTACCACCTTAGGCCACATGATTTTCCTCTATAAAAGTCCCTGGAAGAGACGGTTTCCGGGGGGACCACCCACTTGTGACCCCCCCCCCCCCGTCCCTCTCCCGGACAGGAGCTTTCTTTCCCTCAATAAATCTATTCTGCTCATAACCTCTGTTTGTTCCTAAAATTCATTCTTTGGTTTTAGAGAACACTAATTTGTACAGGTCAGGTCCAGAGATCATTTTTTCCGTATGTCATTTGGAGGTTCCCTATATCGTTTGGAGGTCACGCACCTGAGATCAGTTTTCCTCCCTGTATCAAAAGGGAGGCAGCATAGGTAGAGTCTTATGAGCTGTGTCCATCATTTGGAGATCATCTAGAACGTCTCTGGAGTTCATGGAGGGACAAAGAGTAACAACTTGAGCTGAATTAAGTCATAAAGAGAGTTTTAGTTTTAAGTAGATTTTTTCCAGCGAGGTGTGGTGGGAGGCTGAGGCAAGGGAATTGTAAGTTTCAGTGTTGCCTGGAAAATTTAGTGACTTAAAATAAAAAATGTCTGGGGTTACAATTTATTGCAAAGATCTGGGTTCAGTCCTTAGAGAAGGAGTAAAGTGAGGAAGAAGAAAGGGATAAGGAGGTAGAGGAACAGGGAGAAAAGGAAGATGGAGGAGAAGGAAGGGAGAGGAAGAAGAAGAGGAGCAAAAAGAGGAAGGAGAAAGGGATAAGGAGGTAGAGAAAGAGGAAGAAAAGGAAAAAGAGAAGGAGAAGAAAAAGGAGAAAGGAAGCCAGGCATGGTGGCGTAGGCCTGTAATCCCAGCACTCGGGAGGCTGAGGCAGGAGGATTGTTGTGAGTTCGAGACCAGCCTGAGCTACAAAGTGAACTTAAGGCCTGCCTGAACTGCATAGTGAGACCCTGTCTGAAAAAAACAAAAAAAAAAAAAAGAAAGAAAGAAAGAAAAAGGAGAAAGAAGGAGGAAGAAAAGGAGGAAAGGGAGGAGGAAAGAAGATGATCACTCGTAGAGAATAGATTGCAGTTTCTCTAACTGGGAATTCTGCAATGCAATCTACCAAAGGATAGCTGTAAGCATAATGGTAGCTGTCAGCTGTTAAAGTTTGAATATGAGCCTTACACAATATAAGGGTTATAAAAGTAAAATAAACTCAATGAATTCACTTCTTCACTGGTAAGAGTGATATAGGGGAGTAAAATTCCCAACCTGAAAGATGCCTGGATGAATTTGTGTTCTCTAAAACAGAAGAATGAATTTTAGGAACAATGGAGGTTAAGAGCAGAATGTATTTTTTGTAGGAAAGAAGCTCCTGTCTAGAGGAAAGAAAGGAAGGGTACCTGAGCAGGTTGCCAAGGAATCTGCCTTCTCTGGTCATTTTTATAGAGCAAAACCATGAGGTGATGTGGGTCTTAGGTGGAAAACATGGCAATTCATACATGAGTTGGGACAAAACTATGGTCAACCAATACGATTACATACAATTGGTTAGGTAAAATTGCTTAAATCAGGATCAAATGGGCAAAAAGTCAGGTAGCAAGTGGACATGAATATGGAACAGGAGTTCTTTCTGTAGGGGAAAGGCTAGTGACTCTTCCCTGGCTCTTTTAAGGTGACTGATACCTATTTAGAATATCAATCCTTGATGCTCATCCCTAGGGAGGTAGGTTGCTGCATTTGTTCACTCTTTTGTCTTGAGGTCTGGCCCAAGGGTGAGGTGGGGGGGTAGGAAGGTAGGGGAATGGGGGTGGGGGTGGAGTATCTGTCTTTCCCACAGTTGTGAGGTATCTTGGCTTCTACCTTGGGTCCTCTGAGGGCTCAGTCCTGTCTGACTGCCTATAATATTTCTATCTAACTCAGTTGTCTACAACAAAAGTTGGGGTGATAATGACATCACTCCATGAAAGCCTTCATGAGGGACAGCTTAGGGTGTCTGCTTATAATAAATGCTAGTATGCTTCCACTGTTATTACTACTATTCCTCAATATTGTTCTTGTAAGACCCAACCTTGTAAAAGGGAAAACCAAACACAACCTCATAAATGGGATGGCACCTTAAATGATTCCTAGGAAAAGGTGCCCTTGCAAAGTTCTTTAATAAAGCCAACTAACAAACAAAAATACCCTGTTATTGTTCTAGTTCATTTATAAGATGGCTTAACATAGGTCATGCTGATGGAAAAGTACTTAAACATAGGGAACCAGCTCAGTCTTTCTACTTGCATTCAACCCAAGACATCTCAGAATATCTCCTACCTGCAAAGTACTGCTATCAGTTAAAGTGACTCAACTTTTTTTTTTTTTTTTTTTTTTTTTTTTGTCTTTTTGAGACAGGGTCTCACTATGCAGTTCAGGCTGGCCTTAAGCTCACTTTGTAGCTCAGGCTGGTCTTGAACTCAACAATCCTCCTGCCTCAGCCTCCCGAGTGCTGGGATTACAGGCATGCGCCACCACACCCGGCCATGACTTAACTTTTTGACTGCAAGAAATGGGATACGTCTCAATCTGATGACCCTATGAGGCATTTGATTATTTTATATGACAAGAGATCCAAAGGTCTGGTGACTTGGGCTCCAGCTTTGCCTTTCTGTCTTCCTTTTGCATTGTCCTGCTCGGGTGTCAGCTTAATTCTCAGACTGGTGTCAAGATGGCTGCTTTCATTCCACATGTCTAATCCAGATAGACAACATCTCTTGTAAGCAAAAGGATACCACTTCCTTGAGTCTCCTTTTAAGAGCAATGACATTTTCCACAGAAGGCCCTCAGCAAAACTCATTCATGCTTCATGGACTATAAAGTTGAGCCATTGTGGACCTGTTCATCTGCAATGCTGGACACAGCCCTTGCTGAGAAAAAGGCATCAGGTTGACAGACATGAGCTTCTTGTGGCCCACATCATAGGCTCCTCTGAGGCACACAAGGGCTGTAGAGGAGAGACTCTGGGGAAAAGTCATGATTGTATCAGGAAAAAAGAGACAAAAGGTCCAACAGAAGGCAGCAAGACCATCTGTAAGGAGGGTGCCCAACCGCTGCCCTCAGACCCCCCATCCAGGGAGACTGACACCCAGAAAAATTAACCCAGCAACTTGAATGTATTTACTAGAATAGAGTTATGATCAAAGGGTATAGAAATATGAGCAAAATGATTATTTTTCAGTTATTTATAAACAATACATTAAAACACACATTGTGTAAAACTCACTATCAACTATTTTAACATGCACAGTTCAGTAATGTTAAGTATATTTATAGTCTAGTTTCTAGTCTTTCTGTCTTTTTTTTTTTGTACCAAAAATTGAACTCATGACATTGTGCTTGTCAGATAGGCACTGTGTTGCTGAGCTACATCCCTGGCCCTTATTTACACTGCAGTGTAATTATCTTCAGGATTTTTTTCTTGTGTAAAACTGAAAATCTCTACACCCATTAGGCAACTTTCCATTCCCTGCTCTGGCAAATAGCAACTTCCTTTATGTCCCTATTCTAGACACATCACAGAAGTGGAATTGTGTGGTGCACCCTTGTCTATTGCATGTGGTGTACAGTTTTCATGTCACGCCTGTGGCACCGCATGTCAGAATTGCATTCTTTTCCCCCAGAGTTATATTTCAGCATGTACACAGCTGATCTTCCATGTGTTGGGTTCCAAATCTTGTGGACTTAATCATCCACAGAATCACAAATATTCAAAAACATATTGTGTCTGTACCAAGTGTATAAAAATGTATCTCTTATCATTACTTTCTAAATAATAAGGTAAATAGTTAAAGCAACTATTTACATTGCTTTAACATTGAATTGAATTGAATATAATAGTCAACCTGGAGATTATTTAAAGTGTGTAGAAAATGCACATGGGTCACATACAAATACTGGACCAGTTTGTATGAGACTGCAACATCGTTAGATTTTGGTATCCTGGGGCCCATTTTTTGGTATCCTGGGGCCCATTCCTCTTCTGGCACTAAGGGACAGTTGTGTATCCTGTTTTGTTTATCTCTTCATCCACCCATGGCAACTTAGGCTGCTCTCATGGCTTGGCTGTTGTTAGTAATGATACAGTGAACTTAAGGTGTAAATCTCTTTCAGAGCCTGCATTCGGTTCTTTTGAGTTATACCCAAAAATATAATTGTCAAATTTGACTTTGAAATCTTTCATGGAAAATTATGTTATTATAAAATTAGTAGCTAATGGTAGATGCTTTGTTATGTGCGTTTAGACCCATGCAGCCCAACTGTGGTACTTGGGCCAGCAACTGGATTTGCAGCCCCTGAGGAAGATTGGATCTAAATCACCCCAGACCCTGGCCCTGGCCCTTGGATTCAAATCCACAGAAGATTCTAGAATCTCTGCTTGCTATGATCCCTCTGGAAGTTTGCCACCAGGTATATCCTGCTGTCTTAGATTTCACCTTCATCCAAAACTTCCATTTCCTTTCCCTTTTGTGCTTGTCAATTATTTTTAGAGACTTGGATTGGAGTTGATATGTAATATCAGGGAAAAGAAATTTCTTTCTTTTCCCCACTTACTGTGACTTTCTTAGAGGCCAGAATTAAACCAGGAAGAATTAAAAATGAAGACCCATTTGAGGTGACTGCTAATTAAATCTCATCTTGAAGATGATTACTTTAATGCCGCACCAAAACAACAAACAAACAGCATATTTCAGTTTTGAGTGAGAAGGGTAGGCAGAGGAAAACAAAAGTATGTGAAAAGAATTGCTAAGTGACAGATAAATAGGCTTAAGTTATTTAAACTGGCACCCAGTGCAACTTAAACAGTATGTTTTGCATCATCTAAATTTCTAAATACCTGGAGTATATTTGTAAACATGGCAATCTAACATGTTATTGAACAGCACATTCACATTCAAATTAGCATAAACCAGGATTTTCCAGCTGATTGCACAACGTGAATGATAGTAACTAATTGTCAAGTCGCAAAAGTTGCACAGATAATGGCACTAATGCAATCGGCACACCACAATATGACTTACAGTAGCAAATCTGCGAATTTTCAGCTTTCTGCCCAAGTCCCTACGCAGAATAGAATGATTCCGGGTTAAGGCAGTGTGGGCCAAATGGGCCACTAGAAAGAAAGGGAAGGGTGAGAAGAAAGAATTGAGTTGGAGCTGGGTTTGAGGGGCTTATGAAACTTTTCTTTCCCCCCATGCAAGCCTGCACCTCTTTTACAACAGGCATCAATGGGGCTCCCTGGCCTTTCAGCGCGGTACCTCTTAGAGGACGCAATTGTTCAGAGGTGTGGCTCATTTCAGTCATTAATCTCCACTGAATGGCGTCTGTGTTACCCTTTCTGTCTTTGCCTGGAGCCCGCAGGCAGCTGGTCAGGGGAAAGTAACAATGACCACAGGAGGAGAATGGGGCAGAGGCTTTGCTGCAGATGCCGCGTCCCCAACATTGACCTTGGTCATTTCCTTCTCAGGACAGCTTGGCCCCTCACAGCAGGAGCCTGGTTTCCCCAGTGACCGCCATTGTGGGCAAGGTGGCAGCTACCTGTGGGATGTGTTCCCTCCTGGTGACATTCAGGCCCAACAGGTAATCACATTGAGTGGTGGAAATAAGACAGCAGAAGGCAAAACACAGGAAAACAAGCCCCTTAGGGTCCAGAGAGGGATTCTGTGAAGGTGGCCAGGTCCTGCTCCTAGCTGGTACGGGCTGTGATCCTACCTCAGCCTGGCCTCCTTCGTTTCCTCCATCCTCTGGGCACCAGCCTGAGATGGGTTAGTGAGGATCTCTAGGCCTTTGGCCCCAAGCTTCTAGGTACAGCGCTAGCTAGCTATTGACCTATTCATCTATCATCTGTATTTATATAATCTACTGCTGTCTATTACTAGTATCTATTTTTCTATCATCCATATCAATGTATATCATCCATATTTACATACCAATATAATTTATATCAAACTATACCATTCATATTGTGCTATCCTATCTTCTGTGCCTATCTATATCATCTTTATCATTTCTATGTATACCTTTATTTTATTTTTTGCAGTACTAGGGATTGATCTTGGGACATTATGCTTTCCAGGAAGGTGCTTGTGACACTGAGCTATCTTCCCAGCTCTATGTATATCTTTATCTGTCATCTATCTTTTTAATTGTGTCATCTGACTCTATCACCTATATCTATAGATATAACCTAATAGATATCATTTACATAACACAGAACCATAGATTAGATTATGTACCTTCAGGATTGCTTGCCTGAAAAAGTGGATAGTCATGGAAAAGAATGACTGAACTAGAAGTACGGTCCAATAACAGTAAAGTGGAGGGGTTTCAGGGGAAAGATGTATACAATCTGAAGGGAAACCAGAGTGTGGAGAGGACATATCAAGGTCTACTTGTTCAGATTCTCTGAGCCCAGTGTCATCTGCAATATGAGTATGCCTTTTGTCTGGGCTTAGGAGGGAACCTCCCACATGAAAGCTTGTAGGTTGCCTCAGGGGAGGAGGAAGGCAAAATGGTAGGGACCTTGCTGCTTCTACTGCTTTCTCTTTCTTTTTTTTTTCTTTTTTGCCGAACTGGGGATTGAGCTCAGGCCCTTGCAGCTTGCCAGGGAAGCGCTTATTCTGCTGAGCCATCTCCCCAGCCCAGCTGCTTTCTCAAATGCCATTTTTTGAGGGAGAGGGGTGACACATCCAGATCTCATCACAGACACTGAACATATATTTTTGTTTTGTTTTTAAGGAAGGACTGCTTGTGGCCATCCCCCTAATAATTATTATTATCGATTGTAGTTGCTGTTGCTGTAAGGAGAAGCTAGGGACCTGGACCTGGGTTTAGCAGCAGATTTGGGTAAAAATGGTTGATTCTAAGCAAGAAGAGATCAACATCTCTTCTTATTAATTCTGGAAGCATGAAATTAATAACATGCTTTTAAAAAAAGAAAAAAGAAAATGTGCAGTTCTCAGAAGCTCTTTTTTGCCCACCAATGTAGGGGCAAGTCTGTATTAACTCATCGGAACAAAAATCAGTGCTTCTGAAATTTCAAGTCCTAGGGAACAGACATCCACACCCCTCAGTGCACCTGGCATCTTATAACTTCAGAGCGAAGGCTGCGTGCTGCCAGTGGTGGATTAGGATGAAGAAAGGGCCTGAGTCCCTGAGGACACCATCATTCAGCCTGGCTCAAGGTTTCCTGTTCCATGAGAAGAATTAACAGGTTTTTTTGTTGGAATCATAGTTAAGATTTCTGCCACTAACCACCAAATTCATTGCTTATTGAAAAAGATTCTGGTTCCCCCCCCCCTTTTTTTTATATTTTAGGGAAGAGTCTATAGGGTGTTCAGGGTCATACTACTAGATCAGACTCATAGTAATCTGCCTGTTTACAGCCTCCAAAGAGCTGGGATTACAGCTGTATGCCACCACCATGCCCTGTCTCAGTTGTAGTCTCTGTGCCCTCCAGGGACAGGGCTGGCATGGCAGGCCCAAGGAACAAGCCCCAGACCTTTGCGCCTGCTTGCAGATGCTTTAATCCGCTGAGATATTTAGCTGGCTCTGAAAAAGATTCTTTCTTAAGTAGATAATAGATATTTTTATTCCAAAGTAGGTATTAAAAGGGAAGATGAGACCTTCCTCCTGAAGTCTCACCCGTTCTTGTCCATGCCCCTTGCCAAAGTATCTGGCTGTCCCTCATGCTGGTGGAAGCACCGTACCTTCCTGATGCATTGATGTGAGGCTGGAGTGTATGACTCATGTGGGTCAATGGCATGAAAGTGGGCATAGCCAAAAGAGGTTCCCAGGGTAGCTGTGGGGTGGGGCTTTGCCCACCCTGAGAAAGTGTCTCCTGCACAGTGTATGATTGAAAAATATGGCGAATGTTTAAAGTTTTAAATGTATTATACTAAAAGACACATTGATATCAATCCTCCTTACTTCAAACATGGCCACCCCATCATTTTTGCCACTTTTTGAAGCATTTCTGGAAATCCTTTATCCTGAGTATCTCTAGTTGTGCTATTGTAGCTATCTCTTCATGACCAATCTAACTTAAGGGAAGAATCAAAAGTCATATGATGCCAGATGCAGAAAATAAAGTGAATGACAACATACTGTAATGCCTCAAGCAAGCCCACCTTTCCAATGAACGGCACTCAGCAGCGGCATCCACTGTGTTTTCAACCATAATTTTCAAAGATATTCCCAAAGCAGGATTTCCAAACTGCATCATAAAGTTCCAAGAATGATGGGATAAGCGTGTTTGAAGCCAGAGTGAGAATTTTGAGGATAATTAATTTTGAGGATAATTAATGGCAAAGTGTCTTTTACCATGATAAATTTTAAAAATGTAAAACTTCATATATTTTAGTCATTCCATGTAGTTTTTGGGCCTGGAGTAATGAGAGACAAAGAGAACAGCCCTGAACAGCCAAAGAGAATGAGAGGCAAAGTTGAGCATTCTGTACCTTGCTCCCAACCTGAAGAAGAGCCACCCAGCTGAGCCCAGGCTTGTTCAGCTGTATTTCAGGCTAACTGCTCACTGTGGGTAGAGAACAGCTCCTGTGGAAGCTGCTGTGACTGATGGGTGTTTTATTTAGAACCAACATTGTAACTGATCAGTTAATATGAACCACACTTATATGGTCTAATTTTTCAGTTAGCACTGGGTTAACTGAAAGGACCTACACGTCATCCCCTGCAACCTGAATTTTAGAGCCTGCACACTATTCCAGTGTAGACAGTGTTGTAACTTTTTCAATTAATTTCATGTAATTGGGCAGTCAGGCATTTTGTAGTGTTTTGCTAATATAAATAAACTTCGTGGGCATCTTTATACAAATCTTCACTCATGTTCCTGATGGTTTCCCCTAGGAGGAGTTCTTGGAAATAGAATATCACTAAGTAAGTCAAAACCTATGCACATTTCAAAGTTTTTAATGCATATTCTAAGTTGTCCTTCAGAAAGGTTAGAACAATTCTTTCTTCTGCCAGAAAGAAACGAGAGTGCTCATTTCCCTGAATCTTTGGAAGGGCCTTGATTACTGGATGATAATAATGGTTTTTTTTTTAGTGTGTTATATGTTTTGTTTCTTATAAAAGAAATTCTCCCAACATTTTGGACCTAGCCTTTCAAGGTCAGCGAAGACTCAGGACATAGGAGAACCTGTACTGCAATATCATGAGACTCAGGTGAGCTCCAAATTTTCTGAGCAAGGAGATTGTGGAGCCACAGAGGAAAGAGATTGAAGTTCTATAGTGTGCCTGAGGAGAGTCACATGAAGAGAAAACTTTCTCTCAGGCTCTTACAGAGAGCAATCTGGTCAAGCATTGGCCGTGACTCATCCACATGGATGACACAGA
>PVKA01034992.1:11764-23107 GCA_004027165.1 Ctenomys sociabilis | reverse complement strand
TCCCAATGTGCCCAAGAGGCTTCCTTCAGTCTTCTTCTTGTTCTGTTCTGAGTATCGTCCAAAAATCAAAGGAGAACATCCTGGCCTCTCCATTGGTAATGTCGCAAAGAAACCTGGAGAAATGTGGAATAACACTGCAGCAGATGACCAGCAGCCATACGAGAAGAAGGCTGCTAGGCTGGAGGAGAAGTATGAAAAGGACATCGCTGCCTCCCAGGCTAGAGAAGGCCTAATGCAGCAAGAAAGGGAGTCGTCAGGGCTGAAACAGGCAAGAAAAAGAAGGAAGAGGAGGAGGAGGAAGAGGAGGAGGAAGACGATGATGAAGAGGATCAGGAGGATGAAGAAGTTGGTTCTATCACAGTCTTTTTTCTTGTATATAAAGCACTTAACCCCCTGTATACAACTCAATCCTTTTAAAGAAAAAAAAAATGAAATGTAAAGCTGTGTAAGAATTGTTTTTAAATGTACAGTGTCTTTTTTATATAGTTAACACAGTACCGAATGTGTCTTTAAATAGCCCTGTCCTGGTGGTATTTTCAATAGCCACTAACCTTGCCTGGTACAGTATGGGAGTTGTAAATTGGCATGGAAATTTAAAGCAGGTTCATATTAGTGCACAGCACAAATTAGTCACATGTGAGGATGGTAGTTTTCAATCTTCAATTGCCTCTGATGCAGCTTATACGAAATAATTGTTGTTCTGTTAACTCAATACCACTCTGTAGTTGAAAAAAAAAAAAGTTGCAACTGTTTTGACGACATTCTGAATGCTCCTAAGTAAACACAATTTTTTATTAAAAAATGGTAGTGGGTTATCAGCAGAACCGGCGTTTGTCCAAAGTTGTTGACTTGAGCCTTTTACAGCTCAGCATATTAATATGTATTACTTTTATACCTCATGTTTACACTTTTCTGCTGGATGGTTAAGACCAAGTCAAAGCAATATAACTAAAAATGTAACTTTTTCATCTGACAAAATCGGTCAGACCCCTCAGGGTTTACCCTCAAACCATGTACAGCACCTTGTAGATCGTTTGTCAGTGTCAGCCATTTGAATGAGTTATGGCCATTACTTGACCAATTTTCTATCTGTGAAAGCCTGAGAGAATTTTTCCTCCTAGGTGGCTCTCTTTGGGCACACTGTACATCATCTTTTCTCTGTAGCTCCATAATACGCTTGATCAGAAAATGTGGGACACCACTGGGTTACAGATGTCACAGCACAGGTTCCCTTATGTCCTGAATCCTCCCTGACCCTGGAAGGGCTAGGGCCAAAATATTGGCTACCCTTGTAGCCCCTCTATTTCTCTAATTTTTGGTCTGCAAACTTTACTTGTTAAATATCCAGAGGAGAAATCTAATGATATCATTACCCTGTAACAGAAACAGTTGAGCTTAACATCACTATCTGTCTGAATATTAAACGCCTTAGACACAACACAGAACTGCCATTTTTCAACAACTATAGATATTCTAAAATTTAAATCCCTATAGAATGTGAAAAAAAGTTACACATTTTTACACAGAAATTTAGAAAGCAAACTATAAACAGCATTGTAGCAGGACAATCTCATGACTTTTTTTTTCTTATCTCCTTTCTTTTATTGACTTTTTTACAAGCATATACTTTAAAGAGAGCATAGCAATAATTGACATAACTTTAGAAGCAGTACACATTTAAAAGACCAAAATGACAGGTATTTCAAGCATGCCTTTAGTATTACACATTGCCATCCTCAGTGTAGTTGCTTAGTTCACAAATACCAACAGACAGAGTTAGTGAGGGTGAGAATTCCACCACACAGCGAAGGAAATGGAAAATGAAAACCAAGAGGGCCTCTGCCAGGGAGGCTGCCCCAGATGCGTGGGGAGCGCAGCCCAGCAGCAGCTGGAGTGGCAGCCACCGCAGACCTCTCCCTATAAAGTAAGTCCCGCAGTCTAGGATGAGGGGAAGCAAGGCCAGCCCAACACCAGACCCGAAGGCAGCATCACTGCCTCTGAGCCAAGGACAGGCTCAGAGCACAGAGCTCAAAGTCAGGAGAGGCCAAAGAGAAAGAGTGGCAGTCATTACAGGCCACGATCCATCTGCAGTGCAATCACATTCTTGCCCTCTTGCAGTTGGTTGTCTGAGAAGTTCTGAGGGTTCTCCTTGGATTTCTTAGGAAACTAGTTGGGGTCCCCACAGGATATCCCATCATCCCAGGCCACTGTCAGCCCACCCAGGTTCACCAAAGTTCACTGTACACAGGCTCTATTTTCTCCTTTCCAGAGATCCACAGTTTGGAAGACGTCAGTGCAGTTGATGCTGTAGCGTTCGGCTGCCTGCAGGAACTGAGAGATCTACTCCATCTGCTTGAAAACCATGGTGAAGGCCTGGATCTTCTTCACGGGGTCCTGTCCTCAGGGTTCAGCCCATTGTTGAGCACACACAGCACCGTGCCGTCCTTGAGCCATATGGCAAGTTCTCCCACCCGGGCTGGGGCCGGCCCATATCCTTGCACCATTAACTGGTGATCCACTGGATCAGGATCTACTCCAGGTCAGTGTCATACTGTTTCTCAATCTTCTGCTGTACCTCCCAGCTCAGGAGGCATGCAAGTCCCCTGTTGGCCATTCTGAATGTCTGTGGCAGCTGTGAGGAGTGTTCAGGAGGCTGGACACTAAGTGTGTGTGGCAGAAGCTACAGCTGGAGTGTCCATTTGACTATGTTTTATCTTTAAATTTTTATTTCTTCTTTTGTGTTCTTATACTAGGGAGACAATACAATATTTACACATGTGGGCCTGGGTTATTTCATATATGGGTGTATCTTCAAGTGGCATCCACTTGAAGATTATCAATTCGAGACTATCATTCTTTGTAACTGAGTAATACTCCATTGTATAAAAACACAACTTTTTCATCCCTTCCTCAGGTGATGGGCATCTTGGTTGTTTCCGAGATTTGGCTATCCCAAATTGTGCTGCTATAAACATAGGCACACATATATCACTATGATATGATGTTTTCAATTCTTTCTCCAACATTTTTTGTTGGTCGATTTTTTTTGTTTCGGAACCTAGGATTGAACTCAGGCCCTTGCGCTTGCCAGGCAAGCACTTTTTTTACTAGTCATCTCCCTGATCCCAGCTGATTTCTTTATGACAGCCATTCTTTCTAGGGTAAGATGGTATCTCAGTGTGCTTTTAATTTGCATTTCATAAATGCCTAATGATGTGGAGCATTTGTTCATGTACTTGTTTGCTTCTTGTATTTCTTCCTCAGAGAAGGGTGCGTTCATGTTCATCTCAGATGCCCATTTCCACATTGGGTCCTTAAATTGGGGGGCTCTAATTTTTTTTTAGTTCGTTATAAAATATAGATAGAAAACCTTGGTCTGAAATTCTTTAGTTTCTCTTTGTGATGGAAGTATTTCACTTCTCCATCAAACTTGAAAGAGAGTTTTTCAGGGGATGGTAGTCTGGGCTGGAATTTGTTTTCTTGGAGGACTTGAAGTACTCAGCTCCATGCTCTTATTGACTAAATGGTTTGTGTAAAGTTATTATTCTGATGGGTTTTCCATTAATTGTGATCTGTTTCTTTTCTCTAGTGGCTTTTAGCACATTGTTCCTGTGCTGGGATCTTGATTATTATATGCCTGGGTGTGCTTTTAATTGTGTTGATATTATTTGGAGTTCTATGTGCTTCAGATATTCGAATGTCAGATTGTATCCCCATATTTTGGAAGTTTCCTATTATTTCTGCCCATATTTTTTATATCATTTGTATTGACTCTTCCTTTCTCATTGATGCCTTAGTCTTTCCTTGTTCATCTTTGCATCATCTTACAGATGTTGAATTATTTTTTCCTGCATTCTAGTTCTTTTTAAGAGATCTTTTCTTATCTTTTCACTAATTGCAATGGTGTCTTCAAGGTCTGAAACTCTATGTTCATTTTCAAAAAGTTTTGCCAGCTTGTGACTGAGCTTCTAATTTCCTGTATGTCTCTTCAAATCTGCTTCATGCATTCTATTTCTTTCCTATATTGCTCACTTAAGGATTCCATCTCTTTTCTATTCTCCTCTATTATTATACCAGTGTCTCCTTTAGAAGCACTTAGTATTTCTTTCATTATATCTATTGTTTCTTTTTTTACTTCAGAGATTATTTCTGATCTGTTTTCCTCTTTGCTTTTCTGCAGGGTGTTTTGTTTTGTTTTGTTTTTGTTTTGTTTTGTTTTGTTTTGTACTTCAGATGCTAGGATTTCAGAGATTTCTAGTGTGTGATTCTCAACGTCTTCCATTCTGGTGTCTCCTGCATTTGTGGAGGGAGGGCTCAAGGCCTGAGATTGCACTTTGCTCATTCTCTTCATCGTTTTATACAGCACTGTCCTTTGACCTTTGATGTAGAGCTTTGGTGCAGATATTACCTTAGCATGTACCGTTATTATTACCCAAGAGAGATTAGGTGGTTAAGGTAGTTGCAGTTTTCTATTTACAGAACTACTATTAGCAACACTAACAATGGGTAGTGAGATTTACCCATTGACGGACTTTTTTTTAAATTTTATTGAGAAAAAAATCGCAATGAGACAATTTCAAAACAGGTTGGTAGAAGGGTTACAGCAATTAATATATTGCACATGGTTCTCTTTGTAGTAGTCATTCATAGCACAAAATGCAGACATAATATCCTGTCCAAACATTAGTAGTACAAATCTTTCTTCTTATTGAATTTAGAGAACTTTCTCTAAAGTTCTCTATATAATCTATCTTATTTTGTATATACAGATACAAAATGCTCCTTCATCTGTATCTCCTTTTTTTTTTTTTACTTTTGCCAGAGATGGGTATTTCATTGCCATCCAAATATTGTAGGTACATGAATTAAGCAAAATATTCCAATACAATGCAGTAGTCCACAATAGTAGTGGATTATCCACAGGATTGGCAATGTCCAAAGCTGGTGACTTGAGCCTTTTACAACTCAGCATATTAACATGGCTTCACTTCTCATATCTCTTTTCTACACTTTTCTGCTTGATGGTTAAGACCAAGATAAAGAAGACCTATATGCCAAGAACTTTCATATCAGACAATGTCAGTCAAGTTCCCTACAACTTATCCCAAAACCCTGTAACGCACTTTGTAGATTCTTTGTCAGTGGATGAGTCATGGCCATTGCTTGACCAATTTGCTCTCTGTGAAAGCCTGACAGAGTGTTTTCTCTCCATGTGACTCTCCTTAGGCACGCTCTACATCATCGATCACTTTCCTCTGTGGCCCCATAATCCCCTTGATCAGAAAATTTGGGACACAACTGAGTTACATGATGTTATAGTACAGGTTATCTTGTGTCCCAAGTCCTCACTGACCTTGAAAGGCTAGGGCCAAAATGTTGGCTATCCATGCAGCCCTTTTTTTTTCTCTAAGTTTTGGTCTGTAAACTTAGGTTGTTAACCCTCCAGAAGAGAAGCTTATTATTACCCTACAATATATGCAGTTGGGTTTAACCTCACTATCTATCTAAATATCAAATATCTTAAGCATGAGATGGAACATGTATTTTCCATCAAGTATTGATATGTTAAATTTTACATCTCTACAGAATATGGAAAAAATTTAAAAAACAAAAAATATTTTTAAAAATATGAATAAACAGTTACATATTTTTACACAGAAATTTAGAAATCTAACCATATACAGCATTGTAGAAGGACAGTCCTGTGACATTTTTTGTCTTTTCTCTTTTTTACATTTATTACTTTTTTATTTAAAAAAAATTTACTTGAGAGACAGGATAGTAATAATTGGTATGTCATGGCAAGCAGTACGTATTTAGAGGACCAGAAAGGCAGACATTCCAAGCATGACCCTTCTATTACACACTGCTGTCCTCAGTGCAGTCACTCAGTCACAGATACCAGCATATATAGTCAGGGTGAGAATCCTACCAAGTAACTGCTAGTTTCAACAACCTGCTGACAGTGCTCAGCACCGTTACCTTACCCATCTTGTACATACAAGTATATGGCTTTGCCCCTGCCATGTTTCCTAGCTTTTCTCCTTGCCCTCTCCTCATTGTCTAATCCTCAAGTTCCCACTTTCCTGTTAATTGTGTTATACCTTTCTATTCGTATTTCTTCTTTTGAGTTCTTATACTAGGGAGATGATATGATATTTATACATGTGGGTCTGGTTAATGTCACTTATGAGTGTATCTTCAAGTGGCATCCAATTAAATATAAATGCTTCAAGTTTATCATTCTTTATAGCTGGGTGTTACTCCATTGTATAAAAATACCACACTTTTTTCAACCATTCCTCAGGTGATGGGCATTTTGGTTGTTTACAATATTTGACTATCACAAATTGTGCTGCTATAAACATAGGTACACATATATTACTATGATAACGACATTTTCAGTTCCTCCAGGAAAATTTCCAGTAGGGTGATAGCTGACTTGAATGGATTTTCAGTCCTAGTTTTTAAAGGAGTTTCCACACTGATTTCCATAATGGTTGTACATTCCCACCATCAGTGGAAAAGGGTTCCTTTTTCCCCACAGCCTCTAAATCACTTGTTGTTGGTTGATTTGTAGAAATGTATGGCTTTGCCTTTGTCATGTTCCCCAGCTTTTCTCCTTGCTGTTGCCTTGTCCAATCCTTAAGTTCTCGCTTTCCTTTTAATTGTGTTATACCTTTCTATTTGTATTTCTTTTTTTTAGTTCTTATACTAGGGGGACTATACAATATTTACACATGTGGGTCTGGTTTATTTTACTTATAAGAATATCTTCAAGTGGCATTCACTTAAATATGAAGGCTTTTAGTTTATCATTCCTCATAGCTGAGTAATACTCCATTGTATAAAGATACCACAACTTTTACAACCACTCCTCGTGTGACAGGCATCTTGATTGTTTCCAAAATTTGCTATCACAAATTGTGCTGGTATAAAAATAGGTACATATATATCACTAAGGTATGCTATTTTCAGTTCCCTTTTCCTCACAACCTCTCCAAATTTAGTGTCTGTTGATTTCTTTATGATAGCCATTCTTTCTGGGGTGAGATGGTATCTCAGTGTTGTTTTAATTTGCATTTCATGGATGGCTAGCAATGTGGAACATTGTTTCATATATTTATTCACTTCTTTAATTTCATCCTCTGAGAAGTGTGTGTTCATCTTAGATGCCCATTTATGGATTGGGTCTTTAAATTTTGGAGTCCTAATGTTTTTATAGTTCTTCATAAATTCTAGAGAGCAGACTTTTGTCCAAGTGCTTATTAGTTAAGTTTTTTTTTTTTCCAAATTTGTGGGTTGTCTTTTCACTTTGTTGGTAATTTCTTTTGATGTGCAAAAACTTCTCAATAATAGGAGGTCCCCGTTGTCAATTCTTTCAACTATTACTAGTGTGATTGTATTTTTGCTTATGAATTCTTTGCCTACCCCTATGTCTTCAAGAGTTCCTCCTACTTTCTCTTCCAGGAGATTGAGTGTTTCTGTTTTAATGTTTAGATCTTTAATCTATTTTGACTTTATCTTAGTGCATGGTGATAGAGCTGGGTCAAGTTTTAGTTTTTGGCATGTAGAGAGCCAGTTTTTCCAGCACCATTTGTTAAAGAGGTTATCCTTCTTCCAGTAAGCGTGTTTGGCCCCTTGGTTAAAGATCAGGTGGCTGAGTGTGTTTGCATCTTCTAGTCTATTCCATTGGTCTATTTTGTTGCCAATACTATGTTGATTTTATCACAGTAGCTTTGTAGTATAATTTGAAGTCAGGAATTGTAATGCCTCCTGCCTTTTCTTTGTTGCCCTGGACTGCCTTTTCTAGGTCTTTTCTGATTCCACTTATAAATTTTAGGAATGATTTCTCTAGGTCTGGGAGATATGTTGGTGGTAGTTTGATAGGAATTAGCAATTGACAAACTTTTGTATCTAATGGGTTTGCCTTTTAGACCTTAAAAACAAACATTATGACTGTAGAGCTCAGCTGATATTAGACTGGGGATTTGTACTTAAATTAGTTCCCCTATGTTCTGTCTGATCACCTCCCCTTTTGCAACTGTACTCTTCTAGGCCGACTAGTTTATGTGGCTACCTGTTGCCCCTGCTCTCAGTCAAGAGAGAGAGAGGAAGCTCTCATAGATCTGGGTCAGCAAAGTGTCTCAATTTACTGGGTTTAGATCTACCAAGTCCCAGCTTGTCCAGGTGGGCCTGGCTTGGGTCTGACTGCTGTGCTCAGCTTCTTCCTGCTACATCACATGGAACTGGACCTGCTGTGCCCCTCTGGCAAGACATTCTGCTCCTGGCTTAGCTAGGTGGGTCTTGCCTCTTGCCTCTCTGCAAGGAGTTCTGCTGTAGGGTTTCACATTAGGCCTGTCTGATGGAGGAGGTTCCAGTGAGTGTGTGCAAGGTCCCACACACTTCAGACAGGCACCTGGATTTAAATGTTTGAAGCAGTTCTATCTGCAACCATCCAAGCTGGAAATAACACAGATGTATATAAACAAGTGAGGAGTTAAGCTATAATACATCCATACTGTGGAATATTACTCAGCAAAGAAATAAATCATTGATACTCATCACACTTTATAGAGAGCTATCCAGAGACAGAGAAGGAGCACAAAATGACAATTGCAGAAGTTTATATACTGTATGATTTTATTTTTGTGATACTCTTGATATGGCACAAGTATAAAAGTGTTAAACAGATTAATGGTTGCCAAGAGCTTGGTAGGGGAAAGAGAGACAAAGAAATTCCCATAGCTATAAAAGGACAGCCTGAGGAATCACTGAATGATGGAAATGTTCTGTAGTGTGATTGCATCAACGCTGGCATCTTGATTAGTATATCGTACTTCAGTGTTGGGAGAGGTTATGGTCCGCACAACCTGGGGAGCGAGCACAGACGATCACTGTTCAGCGTTCTTTCCCACCGCCTGAAGACCTCCAATCCTGATGTATGCGATCTCAGAAGAAAGTATTTTAATAAAAATAAAAAAAAATAGGTTAGCGTGCTTCATGAGATAATATGAATTAAGTTTTGAATGAATGTATTCATTTCTTGAAAAAAATATTACGCCTACATTTCGAGTTAGATACTATTCTGGTGTGAAAATTCTGTAGCTCCTACTAAGGACAGCGGGATGGGCAGAAACTGAATGGGGAAGGTCGCGGGGGCAGGAAGTCCCCAGGCAGCCCTGGAATCTGCTCCATCAGCTTCAGCGGGAAGGTGGAAGGAACCACAGGACAGCAGCCCCTGGGCGCCTCGTCAGCATGTGCGCCAAGGGCTGAATCCTCGAAACTGGTCAAGTGCGGCGTCAGCCTGGGGGCAGGGCGGCTCGTGGCTGCGGTCCGCGGGGAAGGGACGAAGCTCAGGCTGAGGGTCTCCAGCCTGCTCGCAGCCTGCAAACGGAGTGCGAGGCGGGAGCTCAGGCGAAAGAGCGCGAACCAAGAGGTCTCGGCCCCGGACGCGTGCGTTTGGGCAGGGCCCTGAAGCAGCCACTGCCGACGACGACACACAAGGATCCAGCCACACCGTGCGCTACCCGCCCTCCTTGGAGGCTGCTGCACCAAACCATTTTCTGCATTGCAAGTGCAGGAGAGGTCAGCATTTGCAGGCAGTGTTTCCCTTTGAAGAGTGAAAATGGTTGTCATTCCAATGCAGATGCTGCCCTCTAGTGGCTAAAACAAGAACCTGAACTGTCCTAGTTGGCCTGTTTTCCTCTTATCAAATTAATAGCCCCTTCCTCAAAAGTATCCTCAAACGAGGGGCCGGGGAGATGGCTCAGTAGAATAAGTGCTTCCCTGGCAAGCGCAAGAGCCTGAATTCAATCCCTAGTTCTGCCACACAAAAAAAAAAAAAAAAAAAAAAATTATCGTCAAAAAAATCCATTGTATGGTTCCATAATCTGTCATGTTAAAACAGCAGCAGCTACATTTGCTAGTCTGAATACACCCCTGGAGCCTCACGTTCAGTAATAACTAAATTATATTTCGGGAAGAATTTCGGAAAAGATCTACGCGACAATTCTTTGGGATTTTCGTTTAAATGCTAAACAAATTCATTTTAAATTTGGAGTGGGACTTGATTTGCAAAAGCCACTTTTGCTGCCTCAACTTTTCAAGAGTGCCTGTGCCATCAGGAGTATGTGGCTTTCTTCTGCTATTTGGGGAGTGAAAGAATGATTCTGCTTCCTTCCGGGACACTCACTCTCGGGGACGTGCCATTGGCTAAGTAAGGATCGCGGTCAGGTCACTGCATGGGTGACCATTTGGTTGCTTCTTCTATTTAAAAATGGGGATTTTTTTTTTTTTTTTTTTTTTTTTTTTTTTTTTTTTTTTTTTTTTTTTTTTTTTTTTTTTTTTTTTTTTTTTTTAGTATTTAAACAAATATCCCAAAGAATTGTCGGCTTACCTGAAGTGTATATTATATTAATATGCCCATGCGCAATTACCAGCAGAGAGTGGGTGCTCGGTAAATTACCTATTATTAGGTTTATGGGGTATGGTCAAAAATACGGTGGATTTTAAACATTTTTTAGTTATATTTAAAGACTTTGCCACTCGTTCTGCCTCAAAATAATCACACATGCACTCTGAACGGACATCTGAACATTCTTGCACCGTTCAGAGGCAGGTCTGGAAGATTTCTTTTATGAGCATAGATGCTCTGTCCTGCACTGATTCGAAATGTTTACTTTCCATTGTCATTTTTGAATTAAGGGAAGAGCAGGAAAAGCACACAACACCAGAGCTGGCGCGGGAGCCCAGCTTCCCCCCTCGTGCCACGCAGCGAGTGACAGGAGTCACCCCCCGCCCCCATTACAGCACTTCCCAGGTGGACGCAGAGACTTCTGGAGCTGCCTCTGAAAGAAGCCGGACCATGGGAGAAGAGGGCTCAGCGCGAAGGGGGGCTGGGGGGATGAATGACAATGTCTTTTACTGTAATAAAAGTTTTCAGGTTAAACACACATTTTTCAAAGACCCCTTGCAAATTTATATCATTTTGCACGTGCCAAGGAAGTTGGCTATGGGAAAGAATGTCATTTGGAAAAACATGAAAAGGAGAAAAGAGACATGGGGAGAGGACTTTCCTTGCAAATTTAATTACTAAGACAGAGTCAGAAAGATCTTTTCTCCCAAACTCTATATTTATAGTAATTCTTTAAAATAATAACAGTATATTCCAAGACAAAGTACCATTCCCAACATTTGGCAAGATGTGGGCCTGGGGAGATAGCTCAGTAGAATAAGCACTTGGCCTGGCAAGTGCAGGGTCCTGAGTTCAATCCCCAGTACCGCAAAAAAAAAAAAAAAAAAAAAAAAAAAAAAAAAAAAAAAAAAAAAAAAAAAAAAAAA
>PVKA01034992.1:0-11664 GCA_004027165.1 Ctenomys sociabilis | reverse complement strand
CCTCCCTGAGGCCTTACTCTTAAAAAGCCTTGTGGTAGGGCTGAGCAGGCTTTGGAAGCTAGAGCAATGAGCCAGCAGACTGCCCTAGACTGAAAATACTATACTTGGAATAAAACTCTTGCTACTTCTCCATATTTTATTTACCTTCCAAGACTAGCCTAGAACACCAAGCACATAAGATGCTGGCATTTGTTCATTGTTTTTTCACTATGTGATTTCTTCAAACTGCTACGGACTATGCTTATCTTCACAATAATGCTGACACAAGCAAAATTATCCCCAGGTAATCTATCTGAGGCAGGTCTGTTACACGAGTCCTATGATATCACACAGCTAGAAGATGGCAGAACTATGACTCTTAAACCCTAATCTGTCGTAACAATCCTATTCTTTCCTTCATGAGATCTCTAAAGAAATCATATCTACAAAATTCTACTTTTATGTAGACTATCTCAAAGCCTACTTATCCCAGCTCAAAATCAAGTCTTAGTGGGAAGATGGAAACCGTTCTGAGGTTGAGGTTGATCTGGCAACTAGCTTTGTGTGCTAAAATGCCAGCTGTAGTTGCTCCATGTCATGAAGGGAAGCGGGGCACAGGATGGCTGAGGGGGCAGCCTGCCTTCATATCTAGCTATAAGCTCATCTGCACGAACAGAACCCCATACTCACCTCCCGTCTTGCAGAGTCACTAACTCATCGCTGCAGTCTGAAAAAGCTCGGTGTGGTTGGCCTTCCGGTCAGCAAATGTGGAACTGGTTTTGCAAGCTGGTATTTCGAGATCCCATGAAGGCTGAAGAGGGATAGAGTCTTACCCACATTATGTCAGACTTACAGTTCCACGGGCCAAGTGTTTCTCAGGCTCACACTTCCTCTTCAGTCTCCATTTATCACTTCCTCATTTATTTCCTTCTGAATATATCTTACATGTTCAGTTGGAAGGGGCCACCCTTAGCCTGACTGTTCTCCACCCTAGAAAACCTGGCAACCAGTCGTACTTACAATCTTCACTCAAAATGAAATCACACTCATCACTTTCTATATGGAAGGAGGAAAACTCCTTTTAAAGATAAAATTGCCTGCCTCCCACCCAGTTATCAGGGTGTCTGATGACAAAAGGGAAGGAGGGAGCTGCAGTGGCATTTCAGTTCGAGAGGTAAAGTCACCCTCAAGTGTAGGGGAACAGCTAAGACTACACTTTCCAAAGTTGCCTGGCAAATTATCTTGTCCCCGACCCAGAGAAAAACAAATCCCTAGTGATGTACACACAGCTGCGAGCAATTACTCATCCCTATTAAACACTCACTTAAAAGACTACTGCAAATGACCCTGCTGCCTACACCTGTGTGAGAAAAGTCAACAAGCTGTAAGGGGCAAGGGCAACACCCACATGCAGAGGTCTTCAGAAGTCTATGAAATACGCAAATGGTCAGCTCCCGACCACCAACATCAAGTAATCGAAGCATCAAATAACTACACCCTTCATTATTACGTGCTCTGCATTACTCCCAGGATAAGTAATTTATTGCGTTTGGTGCTGAATATTGTCAGTCCCTTACGGAAATACAAGTCTCATGCTATGTCTTTTTAAATAGCATAAAATTAATTATTTGGGAGCAACTGTAGAGCCCTGTAGGAGCCTCCTACTCTACCCAAGGGCAGAAGAAAGTAGGTTTAAAGCTTTCATAAAGCAACCAGAAATCGATGCAGAAGGCACCGAGCAGCTTCATATCACTACTAATGGGCATTGCCAACATTCTAGACAGTGGGCTGGAATATTGCCTGGATATTTTTATTTCATTTTATATAACAAATACATAAGGTCAAGGTAGAAAGAGGGTGCCTGGATGTGATTCTACGATTGAAGCAAGGTTAAGCAGGACGCAAAATCATCTTACTTCTAAGCCCAAAGTCTCAGCCACTCCGCCAGTGTATCCAGAGGCTGGCCACCAGGAACCTCAAATTTCCCCACCTTTCGGAATCAACTGAAGAGATTTTTTAAAAGTTAGTATCTGGGTTCAACCCCATGGCTTCAAGAGTGTCCTCCACACTGGGGCGTTGCTTTCACTTCCGGCGTAATTCTTCTGGGCAGTCAAGGTTGACAGCTATGCATACAATCTAACAAAGAAACCTCCTGCCGTCCTTTCCTCTTCGTGTTGTGCGCCAGACACAGGGGCCGCTCCATGTAGGGCTGGGGATGCGTTGGCGGGGGATGCATTGAGCTCTGTGTGCGAATCCCTCTCGGCTCTATCACTTTCCAGTTTTATAATTGTGGTGAAATGGACCTCTCCAGCCCTCACCTTATTCACCCAGGACAGAAACGCAGGGACCCATCTCTGAGCGTGACACTAGTACGAGGCTTAGTGTTCCAACAGGCAGCATCTTGAAAGGGACACTCCTGTTATCCTCTGCGGCAGTAGCGGCAACAGCAGCAGCAGCTCTGAGATGACATTTTATTAGCTTATGATTTCATGAAACGTAGACAAATTATACATAAAATGGCATTTTCATTGGTATTAATACATGCTTTCAGCCCGTAATGATCTCATTCCTCACAGGGAATTGGTACATGTACACGACACTCCTTAATTCCTTTCTTTTCCCTTCACCTCTCCTCTCCCCCCCCTTGCTAAATCCCTCCCCATCTGCAAAAAAATCTATTTCCCTGTTTCCTATTATCTTTTGCTTTACTCTTTACATTGCTCATACTTTGAGTCTCTCATGCAGAAGAAACAATGTGACATTTCGGCTGTGCATCTTATTTCTTCCACTTAACATTATCGTCTCAAAATGCATCCTACGAGTGACTCCAACTTATCATTCTTCACGGCAGAACAGGGTGCCATTCGATATAAATGTCTCATCTTCTTTATTCATTTGTTACAATGTGTCTAAATGTCCCCCTAAGGCCTGATGGCATATTCGGTGGGGCTTTTTCAGAGGTGGTTGAATCATGGTCAGTGGCAGGATTAGAGGCGCTGGGGGTAAGGGCCGGTGATGGTCGGGTCAGTCCACCGGCTGGGGGGCACCAGCCTAACCCTGGCAAACTGGATACAACAGAAGGGACAGAAAAGAGTTGCCTCCTCTCTTCCCATTGTTGCTTCTGCTGTCCTCCGTCTCCGAAGCCGTTCTCCCTCTGTCGTGTGCCACCCTACCCTCGGAGCCAGCTGATTATAAACTGCAATTTCTATGGGCAATAAGCCGACTAAACTTCTCCTTTAACTTCGGGTGTCAGGTATTTTTGTCTCAGCGATGAGAAAAAGGAAACTGAGACCCCCTTTCTTAATGGACTCACAAGCAGCTCCAATATTGAGCAATTATAGAGCGTGCTACCATAGGCATGAGTGGCCATGACTTCTGTAATACAATGTGTTTCCTTCTGAAGGGAAAGATACTTAAAAAGGGAATACCTGGGTCAAATAGAATTTCTACTTCTAGGCTTTTTAAATTTTCTGAAAGAGAATAATAGTTAAAAAAAAAAAAAAAACCTTAGAAATGATACCAAATTTCACTGAACAATATAACAGGGATTCAACAATAGTTGCTATATTGCTTAATGTTGTTCTTCAAATTAGTTTTTCAGATTACCTGAGGTAAACATGCAAAATTGGTCAAAGAAGTTATAAAAAATTTTAAAAGGAGGAAAGAAGTTTATAGCATTATGTTTTTGTTTTTTTTGTTTGGTGGAACCAGGGATTGAACTCAGTCCCTTGCACTTGCCAGTGAAGCGCTTATTCCACTGAGCCATCTCCCGAGGAAAGAAGTTTAAACATTAACTTAGCCTTTCACTAGACCAGCCAACATCAGCAGAACCATTATCTAAGCTGTCCTCTATCTAGACAAGCATTGCCGTGCTGATTTCCACAGCAACTGCACTAGTCTACCTTTCTCTCAGCAGTGTAGAACTTTCCTGTCCTCCTATAACCTCACCAGCATTTGTCATTCAATGTCTGGTGCTTCACAGAGTAAGAGAGGATCTCGTGTTACTTGAATTTGCATTTCTTTAAGTACCAGCGATGTTGAGCCTTTTTTCATGTATTTAGTGGCCAATTAGACTTCTGGAAAGCGTCTATTCATTTCAGTCCCTCATTTTTGATGGGGTCTTTTATTTTTACATGCCTGACATCCTCAAAATGTTCTTTACACATTCAAAATATGAGTCCTCTCCCACAGGAGTAGCTGGCAAAATTCCTTTTCCTGTTCTCTAAGTTGTTTCTTTACTGTTGTTGTTTCCTTTGTTGTGCAGAAGCTTTTTAATTTGATACAACCCTATTTGTTGATGTTTGGTATTAGAAAATGGTATTAGTACTGCTTATAACAACGAGTGTGACCCGCTAAATTTTGTGACTCATAATGGCATCTCCTTGCTTAATGTTCATCCCATCTCTGTCATATTATTCCATGGAATAGTGGAAAATGCAGCTCAGGAATACCAGGTGACATTCCCAACCAGATATATGCATCACTGCACTGAAATTTGCTCAGAGCCTGGCAGCTTCCTGCTCCACTGAACTACCTATTGGCATCATTTTGTCATAATAGCTCTAACAGATAGGTTCTATTAATAATCCTGTTGTATGAATGTAGAAGCTAAACAGAAAAGGTAAGTACTGCTAAGATCACATAGGTAATGCACAGGTCAGACTTCTAAAACATCCCCCAGGGAGCCCAACCTTCTGGTACTCACATTCACTAGTGGTCGACTTCTGACAAACAAAATTGACAAACATGAGGGATGTCACTCCTAAGACTGGTGACCAACAAATGACTTCCAACTTGATAACACTACTTTTTCCGGATTGTTCACAGCACTGAAGCCGCTGCCACTTGGAGGCTGCACAGCGGGAAGGCCCACAAGGTGACCCTCCTCACAGTCGATTCTCACAGTATCCAGTATAGTAAGACACTGAGTGTATTAGATTTTTCATCATTGAGACACAATGGCCAACACCCATAACTTTAAGGGAGGAGAGGTTTAATTGAATTCGGCTCATGGTTTCATGGAGTTCAGTCCATGGTCAGCAAGCTCTAAAGCAGAAGGGCATGGCTGAGCCAAGCTAAGCTACTCAATTAATGGCAGCCAGGAAGCAGACCATGGGAACAGTTCCAGAAAGGAAGGACAGAGACACTGCATATATTACCCAAGCTCATACCTCTGTGACACACCCAGGAGCGGAACTGTATGTTATTAATCTGCTGGGCATTTCTTAATCCAATGAAGCTGAACAACAAGATTAATGGTGACAATAGGTCTTTAGTTCTATAATCACAGGACATAGGACCACACCTACAATCACATGAGTAAGTTGTGCAGCAAATCTATCTTCAGTTCCATCCTAACAGGACTGTGGCCCAGACCAGTGACTTGATTGCCACCTATGAGAAATCTTCAGACAGGATCTAGCTAAACTGAAGCCAAATTCCTGACTCTCTGAGGCTGTGAGATAATAAATGTTTCAAGTCGCTGAGATCAAGGTAATTTGTTGTGCTGTAATTGCTAAGCATTGCATCCAGTAAATAGAAATCTCAGACTGAAACTCAGAACTGTATAATTTCAAAGTCTATCCTCTGTGCCTACACAACCGTGTCAAAATGATAATCTGTGGCAGATCAGTTACGTGTGACATTGTATGTTCAGTCTGCATTTTCATTGATTGATCTTTAAGCTATTACTAAGTACAGAAACCCATTTAGAGCCTATGATATGAGTAGAAAAGTTCAAGATTCTGCCTTTATGATTTTCATCTCTACAAGAAGGAAAACATAGAAACAAGTAAATGCGATTCAAAGCCACTACACAAATTCAAATTTGCTGCCCTTATTTTCAGTGATCATGTATGCAGTTCAGGCTTCTCCGGATTTTTAGGTAGCCATCCACAGAAGCACCATTCCTATTTTTATTTTTGTTGGGGATTTTAGTAGTATAAGAAAGAACTACAGTAAAAACACAAGTAAAAAATTTATGAGAGCCATTCCTACTGGGGTAGGATGGAATTGCAATGTTGCTTTAACTTGAAACTCTCGAATGACCAATGATGCTGAACATTGTTTTTAAGTACTTACTTGCCTTTTATATTTCTTCATCTGAAAAGTGTGAATTCATCTCAGATGCCCATGTTTGGACTGGGTCTTTGAATTTGGGATTCTGAATTTTTTCACTTCTTTATGCGTTTATGAGGGACATTAACTAAAATGTTTGCCCATTCTGGAAATCAGTGAGGATATTCCTCAAAACTCTAGGATTAGGGCTAGGGAGATAGCTAAGTGGTCTAAGCTCATGCCTAGTAAGTGCAAGGACCTGGTTCAATCCCTAGTACTGCATGCTGTGCCAGCCCTGGGCACCAAGCCAGCTACTGAAATCCAGTGTGGTGGTGCATGCTTGTAATCTCAGCACTGAGGAGGCTGAGACAAGAAGAAGGTCGCTATGAGTCCAAGCTGCACAGTGAGGCTCTGTATCAGATAAATGAAGATTTTTTTAAATGATTTTTAAAAAACTCTAGGATTAGAGAATACTCAGCTATTCCCCTTCTGAGTATTTTCCCAAAATAAATAGGAACATCATACCCTGATGATATACTACACCCATGTTTACAGCAGCACAGTTTATCATAGATAAATAGTAGAAACCACCCAACTGCCCATCAACTGAGGAACCAATAGAAAAGATGTGGTATATTATAGATATATCTAATCTTTTTAACTCAGCTATTAAGAAGGATATGTTGAGGCATTTATAGGAAAGTAGATGCAACTTGGGTCCATAAGTACAAGCGAGATAAACAAGCCTCCCGGGTGTGAACATCAGATTGTCTCCCTAGTGTAAGAATCAGAAAAAGTAAACAAGGCCTGGCGTGTCCAATACTGGCGTATTGTGAAATGGGAAGAAAATGTTCACCATGAGAGAGAAACTGGGATGGAGGAAAGGAGAAAAGAATGGGAAAGGAATTGAGATAGATAAACTACTAGTTGCTATGAGCTCATTGAAAGGATAGGGATGTGCCTATATTGCTTGATCAGTTTTCATACCTACATCTTATATTATGAGCAACTGCTTTTAAAATAATGGTGCTCTATGTACTGAACATTGTTACTCTCCCATAATGCTTTCTTTGACATTTTCATACATTGTTTTTATTGTTTATTTTCCTTTCTTCAAAGTAATAAAAGGAGGAACTAAGATATAGCATGTACAGATACAAGTTCCTAAAGATGAATGTGATCATTGCGCATACCTAAATTGTACCAGTATATTATTTTTTAACTAAAAAATTAGTTAATATTAAAAACATTGTTCATTTCTGTTTCTTCTCTGAATTGAAGTTCATTAATATTGTAAAGATTTTTTCCTGAAATACAGAGTAGTTAAAGAACACAGAGGTATTAGGAAAGAAACTTACAAGGAAAGATAAGAAGATTAAGCCTTTAAAGGAAAGCATAACTATTAAAAGAAGGACATTTAAAAGGAAAAAAAATCACCAATGGAGATATTTAAAATGACAAAAATGAAACATGCGGTACAGAATTGTGGGTTGTTTGCTGTGGCTAATGTATGTGTGATTTTTTTTTTCCTCTTTGCTTTCCTCTTTAGTGTAATCCATGAGAGTCAGCACTAAAATGCTAATCCATGGCATATTGGAAAATGTATCTGACTTAATTAGCAGAGGGCGTCAGAGCAGATGAGGGTGTTTGTCAGTGTTGACTTTGGCTTGCTTATGTTTTCAGAAGAGTCAGTCTCACTTTGGTCAATGAAACTGATAGGTTATAAAGTGAAAATAGCCTCAGATTGTAAAATGTTGTATTTTTCCCCAAGTTATGTAATCAGGAGATGAAGGTAAACATACAGATTTTTCATGGATTTTACACTGTAATATCCCCAAATTTTTCTCCTCAAAATAGCTTAAACAGCCTTTCTTTTTTTCATCTATTTTGCTTCTTTGTCTGTTTTTGTATCTAGTACAGAGTCTACACAGATCCAATTGATAGTTGTCTTCCTATTTTCAACCTCCCAACCGCTGGGATTACAGGCACGTGCCACCATGCCCAGGTTCAATCTCCATCTCAGAGTGCCCCCAGGGCTGGGCCAGCACTGAGGGCTGGGGATCAAACCCCAAGCCCCTGTATCTGCCTAAGCAGACGCTTTAATACACTGAACTATCTGGCTAGCCCTTGTTTTTTCATCTTAACAACAATATTATCTTTGGCTTACTTTTTTTTTTTTTCAAAGAGAGTGCAAAATAGTATTAAAACTGAAAAAACTATGTGATACAGAATTTCTCATAACAAAGTAACATGAATTTCACAGCATTTGTTGTAATGCATAGAATCTTCCAACCAGTTATTCATATTACCAGATATATACATGCAAAATTGGAAGAAAGATAAAAAACAAAGAAATGTACAGAAATTGAGGAAAAAGTGGCTTATACTTTACTTATATGTTTATTTTACTTAACTTACACATTCTATACATTTTATCCTATAAAGGATTTTTGCCACAATTAATCAAGCAATTTTGTTCATTACAATTTTGTTCTCTAAATCAAATCTAGTTGTTCCTGAAAGACTGTGTGTCTAGCATCTTAATAAATGTCTTCTCAGGGAATTATCCAATGAGAAGACAAAGATTCCACCTGTTTGCACTTCCTGGTACATATCTTCCATTCTGTGCACTGAGGCTAACAAGCCCACAGAGGAGACAGAGGCTGGTCCTGCGTGGAGATCAGAACAAACTCTATCTATCTACCTATCAATTAATCTATCTATTGCATTTTTTAAAATCCTACTGGAAGCCGGGCGTGGTGGCGCATGCCTATAATCCCAGCACTCGGGAGGCTGAGGCAGGAGGATTGTTGTGAGTTCGAGACCAGCCTGAGCTACAAAGTGAGCTTAAGGCCAGCCTGAACTGTATAGTGAGACCCTGTCTCAAAAAGACAATAAATAAATAAATAAATAAATAAATAAATAAATAAATAAATAAAATCCTACTGGAATGTTCACATGAATATGATAAATACATACAACTGACAGAACACAAAGCACAAAAAAAAATAGTAAGCATATAAATCAGGGACAAAATAAATCATCTTTTTAATTTTGAAAAATTGACTATGAAAGTTATGTTGAAATGAAACCCCGATGGAAGGACTCAACAGCAGAGTGGATAAAGTTAGAGAACCGATTAGTGGGTGGAAAGGTTGGGTTGAGGCACACTCCCAGAAATTAGCAGCAAGTACAGAGATATGCACAGGGAAAGGCAAGGGAACAGAATTACAAAAGTGCATGTGTGCCCTTAAAAGAGAGCAAGTGAGAAAGGGAAGAGTTCATTTTATAAAATGACTAAAGACACTTACCCAGAACTAAAGAGCTAGACTGGACAGAAGAAGAACCTGATGGACAAAGTCTTGGGGATCAAGACTTATTCTGATGTTTTTTAAGTGAGCCTTTTGAAAGACATGTGGAAAGGACGTTGCCTTCAGGAAGACCCGAGCCCTGGAGGCACAGCTGTGAGATAGCTGGCTTCCAAAAAACCCTGACACTGGGAGCCAGGGAGATGGCCCAGTGGAATAAGTGCTTCCCTGGCAGGCACAAGGGCCCAACTTCAATCCCTGGTTCTGAAAAAAAAAATCTGACATGGATTCAGATTTCTCAGCTGAAAAGGAAGATTATTAATCCTAGAATACTTGTTATTCTCAGGCTAGCATGTAAAAGTAAAGAAGCAATAAAAACAGTTTTTACATAAGATGTCAGAAAAGATGCTACCTGAGAGCTGTTGGAAGAGGGGAGGAATGAATACAGGAAGAAGCAAAGATGCATGAGAAGGAGACAACAAAATGAAATTCATAAATGTGGTTTAAAAGGAAGAGGGAAAAGCGAAGAGAGAGACAACATACAAAGAGAATTAACACCAGCACTCACCATGATGTTGAGAGAGAGGAACAGAAATCCCTTAAAATATTAACTAGACAACTGAGGAAGAGGAGGTGGAGCAGAAAAGACAAGAGCAAGGGGGCAGTCTGCAACTGTCCTCTCCTTTTTTTTTATTGACTTCTGTTTTATTTTATTTTGAAATTACACATGCAGTGTACAAAATGCGGTTTACTACAAGTGGCTCAATAGTATTTAAATTTAATGTTATTCTTATAGTATTATTGATATCAAAATAATATTTTAATATATTTTTCTTTTTTAAATTTTATTTTATTTTATTGAGAGACCAATATCAATGAGACAATTTCAAAGCTGATTAATAGACAATTTCAGTAATTAATACTTTTTACATTGTTATCTTCCTAGTGGTTATCCATAGTACAAGAAGCAGGCAGGATATCCTGTCCAAACACTATTAGTGCAAATCTTTATTCTCATTGAATCAAGCAAAAGTAGCTGTATATCTATCCTAACTATTTTGTGCATGTAAATATAAAATGGTCCTTCTTCATATCCCTTTTTTTTTGTTTAGTCCTGTCAGAGATGGGTATTCCATTGGCATTCACATATTATAGGTGCCTGAATTCAGCAAAACACTCCAACATAATCCAGCAGTCCACAACAGTAGTGGGTTATCCACAGGAGTTGTTGACTTGAGCCTTTTACACCTCAGCATACTAATGTGGCTTTATTTTACATATCTTGTTCTTACACTTTTCTGCTGGATGGTTAAGACCAAGATAAACCAAGAACTATATAACAAGAAATGTACCTTTGTATCAGATGAGGCCAGTCAAGTCCCCTCAGGGTTTATCCTGTAACCCTGTCCTGCACTTTGTAGATCCGCTGTCAGTGCCAGCCATGTGGATGAGCCACGGCCACGGCTTGATCAGTTCACTCTTTGTGAGACCCTGAGTGAATGTTTTCTCTCCATGTGACTCTCCTTAGGCACACTATGATCATCAATCACATTCCTCTGTGGCTCCATAATCTCCTTGATCAGAAAATTTGGAGCACAACTGAGTTATGTGATGTTACAGTACAGGTTCTCCTATGTCCTGAGTCTTCACTGACCTTGAAAGGCTAGGGCCAAAATGTTAGCTGACCTTGCAGCCCTTCCTTTTCTCCAATTTTTGATCTGCAAACTCAAATTGTTAGCCCTCCAGAACAGAAGCTGATTATTACCCTGCAACATATGCAGTTTGGTTTACTCTAACTATCTGTCTAAATATCAAACATCTTAGGCATAATATGGAACAGGTATTTTCCACCAAGTATTGATGTAGTGAACTTTACATCCTTACAGAATATGAGGGGAAAAAAAGATTTAAAAAATGGAAATATACACATATTTGTACACAGAAATGTAGAAATCTAACCATATGCAGCATTGTAGCAGGACAGACCTATAATATTTTTTTCTTGTGTCTTTTTTTCATTTGCTACACATAAAAAAAGTAAAATAAAAAACTTTTACTTGCAAGACAATACAGTAATCATTGGTATGTCATGACAGGAAGTATGTATTTAGCAGACCAGAGTGACAGGCATTCCAAGCGTGACTCTTCCTTTGCACATTGCTGTCTTCAGTGCAGTTGTGAGGTTCACAGGTATCAGCATATATAGATGGGCAGGTTGAGAATTCTGCTATTTAACTGCTACTTTCAAAACCCTGCTGATGTTTCTTGGGAACATTGCTTCGCCCATCTTTTTTTTTTTTTCTGAGCAAATTCTCATGTC
>PVKA01034991.1:0-23018 GCA_004027165.1 Ctenomys sociabilis | reverse complement strand
GATGTGTGTGTATAGACAGTACAGTTGGGATAGATAACGCTGTGCTTCTACATAATTCTATGATAGGCAAGATCTGCACTAATGGTGGTTGGACAGGATATTATGTTGGCTTTTAGTGCTATGGTCATCCACTAGGTAAATAATTATTGAATTTTTGATATAATTCAGCTATAAAAAACCTGTAAATATAATATCATGTGTGCACCTTGTACAATACCAAAATGTTATGAAAACAGTTTGCAATCTATTAATTCATTGACTCTGTATGGTTAAGGTGTTTTGAAACTGTCTGATTGACATTTGTATTTTAATAAAAATAAATGGAAAAAAAAGACTGTCTCTCACATTCTTGCACTTACTGTCACAAAAGACTTTTGAAAACTCACGGATGGGGAGCCCCGGGGTAAAGAGCCGGTTACCAGAATGACTTCTGCTGCTCGCAGAAGACACTGCACAAAGCTGGACTTGGCTTCTCCATTGGGCTCTTCACCCTCCATGTCCTGTGCACCTAGGAGTTGGGAGTTTTACTTTTTATGAGTATTTCCTGTGCACTGTTGGTGCATGCTGGCACTTTAAAATATTTTTAATAAAAAAATTGAAAACCTGGTCTTGAATCAGAGAGATTTCTGCCTTAGTTTCTCAGTTCTTTCTTCTCCATTTTCTGAGCGTTTAGTGCTAAACTGAAGGCTGCCCAGCTCCTGAAGAAGCCCAAGTCAAAACACCATGAATGAATACAATTGTTCCAATACACGTGTGTGATGCTCCATCCTCTCGGTCGCCCGGGCAGCTTGACACAAGGGAGACCAGCAGCAAGCCACGCACACTGCGAGCCATGGCGGACAGAGCCAGGGTGTTCATGCGTGGGGAGGTGGTGGGGGGGTTGGGGTTTCTTCTTTTTTTTTTCCATAATTTTATTGAAGAAGAAACAGCAATGAGATAGTTTCAAATCAAATTAGCAAGACAGATTCAATAATTAATACATTGCATATTGTTTTCTTAGTGGTGTTTTGTTGTACGAGGTGCAGACACGATATTCCGTTTACAAACACTAGAGCAGATCCCTGTAGTCACTGAATTCAGAGAATGTGGCTGCACACCTATCTTTTTAAAAGCTGATTTATAGGACAGTTTCAATAATTAATACTTTTTACATTGTTATCTTCTTAGTGGTTATCCATAGTATAAGAAGCAGACAGGATATCCTGTCCAAACACTATCAGTGTAAATCTTTCTTCTCATAGAATTAAGCAAAAGTAGCTGCATATATACCCTAACTGTTCTGTATATACAAATACAGAATGGTCCTCCCTTTGTATCCCCTTTATTGTTTAGTCCTGTCAGAGATGGGTATTCTGTTTGCATTCTCTTATTATAGGTCCTTGAATTCAGCTAAACACTCCAACACAGTCCAGCACTACATAATAGTAGTGGGTTATCCACAGAAGTTGTTGACTTGGGCCTTTTACAGCTCAGAATATTAATACAGCTTTATTTTATATACCTCGTTTTTATACTTTTCTGCTGGATGGTTAAGATCGAGGTAAAGCAAGACCTGTATAACAAGAAATGTAACTTTTATATCTGATAAAAGTCAAGTCCCCTCAGGGTTTATCCTGTAACCCTGTATCTCACTTTGGAGATCCTTTGTCATTGTCAGCCATGTGCATGAGTCATGGCCATTGCTTGACCACTTTGCTCTCTGTGAAAGCCTGAGAGAAAGTTTTCTCTCCATGTGACTCTCCTTAGGCACACTATACATCATTGATGGCATTCTTCTGTGGCTCCATAATCTCCATTCTGGTCTACTAAATACATAGGTCCTGTCATGACATACCAATTATTAACATACTGTCTCACAAGTAAAAGGTTTTTATGGGTAATAAATGAAAACAAAGGCACAAGAAAAAATGTTACAGGATTGTTCTGCTACAAAGCTGTGTATGGTTTCTAAATTTCTGTGTAATAATACATGTATAGTACTATTTTTTTTCCTCATATTCTGTAAGGACTTAAAGTTCAATACATCAATACTTGATGGAAAATATCTGTTCCACATTATATCTATAATGTCTGATATTTAGATAGATAGTGAGGGTAAACCAAACTGCATATATTACAGGGTAATAATCAGCTTCTCTTCTGGAGGGTTAACAACCTAAGTTTTCAGATCAAAAATGTGGGAACAGTAAGGGCTTCAAGGTCAGCCAACATTCTGGCCTGAGCCTTTCAAGGTCAGCGAAAACTCAGACATAGAAGAACCTGTACTGTAACATCATGGAGCTCAGTTGTGCCCCAAATTTTCTGATCAAGGAGATTTTAGTGTTTCTTCTGTTTTTTTCTTTGCAGTGCTGGGAATTGAACCTATGGCATCGTGTGTCAAGCAAGAACATTACTCTGAGCCATGCCCTGACCCAGAGGGGATCACAACAAGGCCTACTTACTTACAGGTGGCATCTATCTCCATCCTAGGAGCAGCAGAAATCATTCCGGTAACAACAAAGCACTGCATTCTGCTCCTGTGTCCCTGATGAGACCTCCTCCACCTCCTCCTCCTCCTCGTTCTCCTCCTCTTCCTCCTCTTCTTCCTTGGATGAAGACTGAAATCTGGTCAGGGCAAGCCAAGGGTGGAGGTGGCTTCCCCAGCCGCATAGCAGCCCCATGCTTGGCAGTGCCCCTCATGCACCGCAACCTGGTGACAGCACTGCCCCTCCCTCCACTCCAGGCCATCCCTATTCACTGGATCAGAGCCCCAGGACCCCGGTGGTCCGCCATGACTTCACCTGCCACCTCCCTGGCTGAAGTCCCGGAGGGCTTTCCTCCATGTGGAGCCCATCCTTCATCACGTGCCTCCTCCTGAGCCATGAAGCACCCAAGGCCAAACTGTGCCAAGCAGTACCACTGTGGTGCTACCTGCACAGGATGGCATGGACTCAGCAAGAGGGACCCGGGGACAGACACTGAGAGGAGAGTGGGACGCTGGCCACGACTTGGCAGCCAAGGTGCCAGACAGACACACTCTGAACAGAGGAGGCAGAGGTAGGAGTGCAGCTGCCGCACTGTGACCTGCAGCTGACTCAGGACCAAGGACGCCTCAGGCTCCCCCAGCTGGCAGCAGCCCTAGTGCCATCCCTACACGTCCAGCGATCAAACGTCTTTCTTCCCTACTCTTCCAACACACACGCTGTCAAAATGAACCGCGTCCAGGAGCTGTGCTGCTTTGCTTCACCATGTTCTCCACCGCGGGGAGACCTGATGTGGCACACCTGTCTGGGACATTGCAGCACTCTTCCTGCAGCAGGACCCGGCTGAGGGGTGAGAACAGGGGGGCCTTAGGGGCCAGAAGTAAGGATTTGTGACTGCAAAGCAGTCCTGACTTTCCTTAACAGGTGCTTACGGTTGAATTCCATGTGCCCTAGAAAAACGTTGCCAGGCCTGGCCCCTGGAGCCCAGCAGGCTAGAGAGCACCTGCGGGCCTCGTTCTGTGCTGTTGCAGTGTCCAGATGCGGTGCAAGGGCTGCCCAGCACTGAACTCTGTCTCCCTCTTAATTATGTATGCATTTGTGGGCTTCCCTTCTCCAGATCCCAAATAACTTCAGGGTAAGAAACTGATGGAACTACAGAGCTTGAATCCATTGCAAGGTCTCCAGAAGTTGTTAGTATTATCTGAGTGAAATGCTCAAAATGAACCCTGCAGCACCTAAAAACTGTTGTTTGATGAGAAGTATTATGATTTTTTGTTGCAAATTTAAATTTATAAATATTATTGCAATCAGAGATTGAGTGAGAGATTACCTGGCTTGGAGAGGAACATCTGTAAATGAGGACATTAATTTCATAGAGAAAATGTACATTGCAATCAGAAATTTGCATTGCAGATAATATAATTAAAGCAGAGATAAACCCTGGTGATCTTCGCAGAAGGGCTGGGAAATTCTATTCAGAGAAATCCTTTGTTTTCCTAACCTGAGAGATTATATAGAGATTTAACCTGATTATCTAGGTCAGTTCTCAGTCAAGGAATTTGTAAAGCCTGAGCGGAACCCTCCATCTTGCTGGGCCCTTACCTGAGACTATGAAAAATGAAAGTGTATTGCACAAATATTTGCTTAGATAAAGTTATTTTTATTGTAAATTATCGTGGTCTTGTTTTGCATTTGAAGACCAACTCTCCAGCCTATTAGAAGTGCTGTTCCTAATATTTTATGCAAAACTGATACCAACGGGCCACTAGGTGGCAGTGCGCTGGCATAGGAAAGTGGGTCAGCCGAGAAGCTGTTCGCACAGAGAGGGGCGACAGAAACCAGCTCGTTTGGACCCCTGAAGGGTACTGGAAGCCACTGTCCATAACCCAAGTGGAGGGCGGGCGGGGCTCCCGGACAGGGCCCGGTGAGCGGGGAGCAGTGGGCGGCCCCAGAGAGCTTGGCCTTGGGAATCCCACAGGCCAGCGTGTGAATCTTCGCTCTATTACAAGCTTACTATACAATTTCGTGTAAATGTCCTCACTGCCAGAGAGCTGTTCCTCCAGCACTACGACAGCCCTAGAAACACTCCCTCCTTGGTCCTGCGGGGCACGAGGTGGGGCACTCCGAAGACAGCAGCGCCAATGCCGAAGGCCCCTCATAAACGCTGCTGTGGAAGTTCTCTGCATTGCTCCAAGCATCTCATATTTCTCAGAAACACAGCCCATGCTGTTTATCTGCACCTCGTGTGGGGTAGGCAGCGTTCTACAATCAACCGCATTATTCTGGTACCAAAATCAAACAGCCAAAACTACCCCAGGCTCAGTTTTATATATATAGATAGATAGGTAGATTTGGGCTTTTGAAATTGCGGGTAAAGGACAGTGGACCCGAATTCCCACCTACAGTACCCCCCCCCCATGTGCTCAATGCGGAGCCACCAGCGTGGATTCCCTGAGCTCAGCTCTGCAGAGTTGAGAGGATGCGGGTCACTCTTCTGAACTCCTTGTTGCTCTGCAAGCCTACGATGCAGACCACTCTTCCCATCAGATTTTATTTTCAGCTCTTGTGTCTTGCAAAAAACTTGCATAAAATAAACAGAAAAGAGGTATTTTTCTGTACCTAAACATGGGAATGCTTGATAAAAAAAAAAAAAAGACTTGGAGTACAGAACAAAAAAAGCTCAAAATACCGATAGCATTTACCAAACAAAATGCTATTTAGTTTTTCTTCTTGAAAGATTTTATCCTAAAAGCATTGGTAGAGGTATGATGGCATGTTATAGGAAAGGTCACCTTCTTAAAAGCTTGGATCTCATTCTAGAGGGACTCTCGAAGGACAGCGCGTTAAGCCTCCCGATAGACTCACAGCAGTGTCTCCACCCGTCCCACCTGTGCTGCTGCAGCCCCCCCCCACTGCAGCCTCTGAGACAGAAGCCTGTCTCGCTCCTGCTTTGCTCCTGTTGTAATCTTCAGCAGAAATCTTTCAGCTGCTACAGAGTGGTGTGTGAAGATGTCAGATAAATTCAAGGCTTTTAGCTCTCAGTGAAAGGCTTCTCCACAGTAGCTCAGGCTTTCTCGCAGAGTAAGTTCAATGCATTTGAGAGTTATATGAACTCTCCAAAAACAAATACATTGTAGGTAACCTAGGAAAAGCAATTTGTCTTAAAGGTTTGAAAAAGCTGAAGACTGGGCTTATGAAGTATGCAGATCCATCTGAAAAGTCTGAAGAAAGATGTCATCTTTCATTTTGTGCATAGGAGATCTAAATTAAAAACCCATCCAAATAACAGCAGCATGAACCCTAAGCAGTCCCAGTTATGTTTTTCTAACCACAGACAGTAACAGAACTGCCCACCGGGCTATGGGAAAGGCAGCCTCTGATGTTTCTGCAGAAGAGGAGCTGGGTCAAGTTGCCACAGCGACCAGCAAAGGAGGAGAACCAGCCAATGAAGGTCAATAGATCAATGAGTCTGTCAAACTGATCACGAGCTTCCCTTGTAAGCCATTTCCTGTGCTTTCCACGAGGCCCTAGGATAAAGCCTTGGCAGTGTCCAGGGTCCTTTGGAGCCCAGACTCAACCCACCTTTTCAGTCCCCTCTTCCCATTTGTAAGTTGCCTTTTATTTATTCCAAGTCTTCAGATTTTCATTAACTTGTCTGAGTCTTTCCCTTGCCTGAAGTGCCCTTTTCTCCCTGTCATTCCTACTGCGGAGGGCTTCTGTGTTGGACCGTGCATTCTTGGTCTAAGGCTGCCAGTGGCTCTGTAATTTACACCTGGCCATGAGGGAGCCATGAAGCACTGAGAGGAAGGAGGCCTCCTTACTGACCTTTGCATGCTAGTGCTGAGCACCAGGCCTGGGCAGTTAACTGGCATTTGCTCTTATGGACCAAAGTTTGAGGGCAGTTGTGTCTTGACCACAAAGGCTTCAGGGCATGTGTGCAGAGCAGCGATGGACTCCCCTCTCTCCTGCCTCTCCCAGGGTTCTCACGTGCAGATGGGGCTGGAGACCAGCTTAAGTTTGCAAAGCTAAGAAGTGAGGGCACCCTGGCCCTGCCTCAGGTACCCGAAGCCAAGCCAGTTCCCTTTCAAGAGCGACACCTCTTGCAAGAGAGAAGGCTATGGTTCAGTCACTCTGAAGAGCCTGCATCTCCACTTCATGGTTTGCCAAGTGGCTGTGCATGGACATAAACTATAAGTTACACTTTTCTCTCTTCTCCCCTGTAACTGGGTAAGTCTGTATTCCAGGTGAATCGCTCCGGCATATGGAAGAACTATTAGGGGGAGTTCGGTTGGCTGAGTCTCAGGGGCGATGGGAAGGGAAGCTGTGCTAGGTGCTTTGCTCCACTGCCTCTTGCAGCCCTAATGACCATTTTCAAGAGCTCGGCTGACTGACAGAGGATGGGAGTCAATGAGCCCCTTGTATCTGCAGAAACGCAGCCCATTCCCTGGACTCCAGGGACAGTGCTGCAGAGGTACACATTCAGCGCTTTGTATTTTCTCCATTAATTTTAAAGGAGACTGTACAAAGAAGCAGATCTGCTTTAAAGTGTATGACTGTACAAACATGTGACAAGACATCATTTTTTATCCCTTGGAGTGACGAGGTTAATTTTCCAGTGTGCACTTGGCTACAGTGGAGATTAAATATCTCGTTCAGGCATGTCTGACTTGGTAGAAGTCCAGCTTTATAATGTCACAATTTCTGACATACTCAGTTCTCTACTTATATTGGGAGACTTTTCCATATGACTTCAGAGAGCGAGCCAACTGACACACAGTTAACACAAATAAAAGATTCATTGTCTTTGTTAGAAGACAACATTTTTTTGCCATATGTTTTACCACTCTCAAAATTATAGTCTTGAAAATCCATCATATTTTCCTATGGCTACTCTTGGGTCCTTTGGTTTTTAGATGCCTTCTATGGGTACTTTCATTTTGGAATACTTTGTTTACTTAAATTTTATCATGGAAAATTCCATGTCCAGAAGGCAATAACCAGTGCACAACTTCTTGACTTCAATAATGGCCAACCTCCTTGTGCTGTGCTTCCACTCACTGCCGGAGCCCTCTTGAAGTTGTTTTTAGGCAAATTTCAGACATGGGATCATCTAAGTCATAGAGAACCATTGATGTGCCATATGTGTGTTTATTTGTCATTGGAAAGCAAGGATTTTCTAAACATCCCAGCACATCAATAACCACTCCCCGAAGACTATGCCACAGCACTGTCAACTATGTAGTCAGGATTCGCATTCAATGGACCATATCAGGTGGGATAAAAATATGATGATTGTTAAACTGCAAAGATTTATTACAGAAAAAGACTCGCTGTCAGTAATGCCTCTCAGAACCCCCCGCTTGCTTTGTACCTGCTCAGCATGCCGCTTTTGCAGCAGTGTGGAGGTCCTAGGTGTGCGGCTGTGGCTCCCTCCATGTCTTGAGTTTATTCAAAATCTTTCCTTTTTGTGGTCATTTTGACTTTGGAGGAGAGCCAGCAGCCACATGGCGCCGGTCCTGTGAATAAGGGCGGTGAGTATGAAGCACGGTGTTTTTGTGTGATAGAAATTGCCACGAACGTTTGCTCTATGAGGAGCCCTCAGAAAATACCATGAGTGCTTGCATTTCAAAATTTATTACAATTGAAGACGCATTGCTATTAATCTCCCTAAGAATGTTCAAACTTCTCTCTCCCCCCTCCCTCCCTCTCTCTCTCCGCCTCCCAACGCACTTATCCCATTGTTCTCCTTTACAATAACAAGTTTTGATTATTTTCATGGAAAGATTTCCATATCTTTCCATCTCCACCTCTGTATGCTTTTATTGTTTGTTGCTTTAACTCAGGACAGGAGCAAGGTTCCCAGGCAGCAGCCCAGAGGGTGAGTCACCGCCACTGGGGCCTGGCCGCGCACAGGTGCTGGGCCCCTCACCTTGCAGCCTCCCAGCTGCCGCCCCAGGCCCCACATTCTCACTATGTGGCTCTCTGGCTGCTTCCCGGGCTGGCTCGAGCAACTCTGCCCCAGCACCTGCGCCTCCTGTGAAGTGGCAGTTACATCTAGAATGTGGGCTGAATATGGCATCGAGAAGTCTGAGTAGAGTCCAGCTCTTTGCTGCCCTCCAGTAATTCTTCGTACTTCGTCCCCTCTGCTTCCATCCAGAGAGAACTAACGCCTGGCTGACTGTGCAAGCTGGTGACCACATGCTGGCTGTCACCCGCATTCACTCATTTCTCAGAACGATGACACTCGCATTCCATCCTGTTCTCTACAGTGAGAAACACTTCTTTGTCGTGATTTCTAGACATGAAGCTGATGTTAGAGAAACAGAATTAATGATTGACTTTTTCTGTTTAATTAATTTTCAGATTGAATTGGTTCTCTAATATTATTAAGTATAACCAAACACTGAGCATAATTGATACACTTTAACCCAATGTGTTATTCTTTCTGGAGCCTGAATCATCCTATATTCAGCCCATGGAAACTTACTTAGTTTATTTCCCTTGCTTCTAGGAATACCTGCTATAGACTCTCATGCAAAGCTTGAGAAGTGGGCCTTAGGACCACTTCCAATTTAGTGAGAAATGGTACCCTAAAAACACAATCCATCCCAACATGGCTGTTAAGAGAAAATCCTTCAGAGACTTACACTCATATTTATACTACACTGTAAATCCAGTAATTAACCTATCAGACACAGGCCTAGCAAAGGGTTTCTGGTCCCTCTTGCTCTTTCTTCCTTTATACTGGGTATTGAGCACAGAGCCTTCGCTGTGAAACTCATCTCCAGCCTTTTTTATTTCTTACTTTGAGACAAGGTCTCACTAAGTCTGCAAGTTACCCAGACTTGACTCAGGCTTTTGGTTCCTTTGCTTCAGCCTCTCAGAGGGTTTGGATTAGAGGTGTGCACCACCACAACACGTTAATTTTTTTTAATTATTATGTTTTGATAAGCTACTTCTTTACTTCCTGTATATCTTACTGGAGTTACACAAAGTCAGGCCTCCAGTTGAGCGCTCTGTCTGGCATACTGCCAGCCAGACTCATGCTTAAATGCATTAGCTTTGGCTTGTGAGGCAGCTTTCAGAGTTTATGTTCTTGGCTTTGGTTGAGCTAAATCTTGGGTACTGGTGCACACAATATGCCCATGGGATGGAAACACATTTAAAGAAATCTAGTGTCTGTCCCCTTCACCTGTTCCTGCTCTCTCCTTATTGATAGCCATTGCAACTGTTGTATTCTCTTGTTACTCTTTAAGAACAGGCAAACACTATTTATCTGTTTATAATATCAAATACAAATATACGTGCTTCTTTCTTTATTTCCCTTTTTGCTTTCCTATATCTTGATATTCATAAAGTGCTCATTTTATAAAACTGGCTCTATTTTTATTATGTTGATAAATTCTGAACAAAATGATCTTCCCTTGATTCCCATAGCAGGTGTATTAGTGATTACTAATCACTGTAGGATCAATGTGCATTTTTGTGAAAGTATCCATGCTCTTACGATTGTCCATGCAGCCACCTGAGCACAGCAGGCATCTTTCTTCTAGTGAGGCCAGGGTTTGTTCCCTGTGGAAAGGAGCCAGCAGAAACAAGATGGCCTGGTGCGCAGCTCCGCACCGTTGAGGAGTGAGGGGAAGCCAGGGGCCCTAAAGGAAGGACGAAAAGCAGAACTCTGCAATTGTTCACCTTTCACGGCAGCCAGTGGCGTCTTGTCCTCCTTACTGACTGAGAAAAAGACGCCACTTCTGCAGGTCTGTGGAGAGCTCTTTGCGTGGCCTCCATCGTACCTGCACAGCTCTTACTGTGATAATCTGAAGCCCGAGTTCTGTTGTTTTAGCTGGTAAAGTTAGAGGCTTGTGGGCCACCAGTGGAGGCTTCCAGCAGACCAGGCAGTGCTGCACTGCGCAAGGACTGAGGCCAACAGGGCCCGGCATGCCAGCGGGGCTCCCCGGGCTGGAGGATCAGTCTGTAGCATGCTGTGCCACTTGCACTTCTTAGTCTGGTTTTAGTTACTATAATGAAAAACTGGATGTAGAAGAGGAGTTTATTTAGCTTTTGATCTTGGAAGACAGAAGTCCAAGGTCAGATCGTCCCACTGGCTTGTGCTGCTGAGGGCTTCACCATTCGTGGTAACACACAGCAAGACATCACAGGGCGGAAGCTGGCAGGAGACCGGGTCAGGCTTCGGTTTTCGCGCAACTCCTGCTTGTGGGAACGAACTCAAGAAGGCCACGAGAAGAACTCAAGCCCTCTGAGCACCCCTCCGTGACCTGGGACCTTCTAGCACCCCTCAACACACACACACACACAGACACACACACACACACACACACACACACACACTGAGAATCACATACACACAGACACACTGAGAATCACAGACACACACTGAGAATCACAGACACACACATACACTGAGAATCACAGACACACCCTGAGAATCACACACAAACCATAATGTGTTGTTTCATCCACAATTTCTTCCACACTCACCTTTCTGGCTGCTGATGAGAATGCTGAGTGTTTGCTCAGCACTATTACTGAGGATCGTCCTGTTTCTCTGTCTTATGAGGAGACTGGAACAAAGCAAGACAGCTCCATTGCTTCGAGAGTCAGGTCTGGGCCTGGAGTCCAGGGAGGGCCTGCAGTGCTGGGCGCTCTTGGCCTCCCTGCAGACCGTCCTTCTCTAGTCCAGGGGCGCGTGGACGGCGCTCTGTTGGGAGGACAGCAGCAAGGTCCGGCAATGTCCTCAGCTTGCTCTGCACTCGCTGTTTGGCATGGACAAGCTCCCACTCTCCCCGGCCTGGCGATCCATGCTGCGACTGAAGAAGCCTGGTGGGGGAAGCAGTCTGCGGACCGAGGTTCGTCACAGCTGGCAGACTAAATGCCCACCTGCACCTGCAGGGCAGGATGGTGGCAGCAGTGGGTGGGAGGGGCTCACATGCAGCTGAGGTGTCCCACGTGTCTGTGACTCTCCGATATGGTCTCGGGCTCCTCTGTGAACAAGAAATCTGTGTTCTGCTATTAATTATTAATTCTGTTTCCTGTACAATCGCCAAGTAGCCTTTGCATAGCTTTAATATACCCTGAAAATTTCAAGAATGTGACTGGCATGAAAATGAAGTCGTTGGGCACCCACTGAGCTACTGTCCATCCCAACACTGACATTGCCGTCACCACCACAGGGCTGAAGTCCCTGCATCACCAACAGAGCTCTGAGACCCAGCCTGACCCTACAGTCATCATACCCGGAGTGACTCGCCCACAGCACAGCTCTTGGTCTCCTGCAGTCACTTGGTGCGGTGACTCCTAGTCTTTCACACATGAAGGTGTAACTCCTTCTCTGTTTCTCACGTGTGTGACCGTCCATGCTAAGTATATATTTTATTCCAGGTCAGAAAAGGAAATTATAAGTATTTTTAGCTGAAAGGAGCACAAGGTCTTGTAGGGCTGAGACCCAAGGTTCCAAAGAACTCTTAGCTGAATGCTGGATTTCACTGAATCCAAAATATTATCAACTCTAAGATGTGTCACTAAGAAAGATAAAAAGGAGGCTAATTAAATAAGAATTGTTTCTAGTTGCCCAATATATTCTGCTTTCTTGGATACATGTTGAAACACGAAAATACAAAGGGCTTAGAATTTTAAAATTCAGAATAATAAGAGTAGGGGCAGCCACTATTCGTTGTGTACTGCCCTGCTTTATAAGTTCCTCAGATATACGTTATCTCATTGGATTTTTAAACCAACAATGCAAAGCAAGCAAGAAGACATTTGCCTAACGGCATGGATTATGTATGTGGTAGAACTGGGAACTGGAGCGGGCCTGATCTGACACCTCACACTCCTTCCTCTCCTGCACTGCCCTTGGGATGAGGGAAGAAGCCCCTTGGTGAGAAACAGATTGGAGCTATCAGCTCCTCTCGACGATGACCCCACAACACTCGTGCAGCGTAACACTGACAGCTATGACTCGGCATGGAACCCTGGGACACACTCGGTGCACCGAGGTTCACAGTGCATCTTCCTCCCCCCCCCCGACCCACTGCATGGCGGGTCCCACCCCCAGGGCCAGGGCCAGAGGCCTGAGCAGCCACCCTTTTGCTTTTGGGGACAGGCCCTTCCGTGCTGCGTGTTTCATGGACATGGAGTTGTACCCCATGGGACGCTCCAGGACTGGTGTCGCTCCTTCAGCATGACTTCACGAGGCTCAAGCGTACACCAGCATGCTTAGCTGCAGTCCACTCCCTGTTGTGGCTGACTTGCTGTCACCCCACTGCGTGGACAGACTGCCCACACTCCATAGCTGGCCCAGCATGCCTGAGGGCAGGGCCGGTGCAGCCTGTAGGGCCAAAGCTCGAACCTGGCCCCTGCTCTTACCTAAGAAAGTGCTTAGTGCCCTGAGTTATCTCCTTGGCCCTAATAATGTCCCATTCTAATAGCATCTATTCTAAACTAGTGTGACCCATCATGTTTCATTTTTTCTACAAATTCTGACGCCAAGTCCCAGGTGTCGATTTTGCAGCCCATTACAAGCTGCCAGGTAGACCATTGCAGTGCTTAGAAGCACAGACTTTTCTCAGTGCTTCCTTGTGTTCCATAAAGAACAGGAAAAACTTCCTCATGTGAGTGCTAGACGGCATCTTACCATGCAGCAAATAAAACTCAAAATCACAATTTCTGCTATCAGCAAAGTATTTGTATGCTGAGGAATTCAGCATCATGAGGAAAATGTTAGCCCCAAGGTGACAAAGCCTGGGTTAACTCTGCCTATGAAACTTGTTTGGTGTCCATGAACAAACGGCAACTTCAGCAAGGTTCATCTTTTGAGCTAGTAGACGTGGGCAACAGGAGCACATCTTGCCTGAGTGCCATGATAAAGAATGGTGTTATGGTTTGTGTCTAGTCATCCCTCCAAAGCCTCATGTAGTCATGGGGTGGGGACTTCTAGAGTGTATGGTTAACTCATGATCCACTGGGATTATGTGTGATCCAAGGCTGGGATTATGGGTCTTAGTACTGCTGGGATTATGGGTGTGAGTACTGCACCCCAGCCTGGGGCGAGAGCCTGAATGGAATATAACAGACAGACTTTCTTCAGTGATTGCTCTATGTTGTTGTTTGGCTGCCATGAGCTGCTGCTCTCCACCTCTCTGCCTCGGAGCCAGCTGAGCATGGACTGAAGCCTCCTGTAACTGTGAGCTAAGTAAACCTTCCCTTCCTTCATTTTGGGTGCTGGGTGTTTGTCCCAGCAAGGAGAGAAGAGTAACTAAGACAGATGGGGTGGAGTGAACGTGATTAGGGTTAGAGCAGTGAGATGCTGTCACAGCACTGTCCCTGAGGTGACCTGTGGGAGCTGCTCGCAGCATGCTTTTTGAGGACTAGCAGTATGTGGACAGCAGTGTTCCCTGGGCCTTCGCTGTGTGTCAGGTGCAGCGCGAGCGCCCCTCCTGGGTTAACTCACATGTCGAGCACACAGCAGGCTTAGGAGGCAGACCCCATTCCTATTGGTCCCTTTCTAGAAAGGAGAAGACCATGGCCCCTGGTACCGTGGCAGTGAATGACGTGGCCAAAATTCTATCCCCAGTAAGCAGCAGAATTACATTTGAGCCCAGGGAATCGGGTTCTAGGACCTGGATCCTACCCACCTTATTAAGCTCCCTGTGAAGTTAAGGCAGAAATCAGAATTGTGTATTAGTGTGTCTGAGCATTTATATTTTCCCATGACATTAAATACTCCTACAGATTAAAAGCTTATAATATTTGAGAATAATCAGTAAAGAAAAATGAATGTTCTTTGTATAATTCATGGAAATAAGAATAGAATCATCAGGCCCCGCAGAGAAAGATCAGATATTATCTTTGAAGCACGCAATCTAGCAGGGTTGGGTATGTGTGTGTGTGTGTGTGTGTGTGTGTGTGTGTGTGTGTGTGTGTACATGTGCGCTCACACACATGCTGTGCATACGTGTGTAGCAGCCTGAGTCTCTTCCCCCTGACCCTGGGGTGATGGTGCCACCCATCCCTGGTGGGACAGCTGCACGTCCAGCTGCAGTGCAGCGCTGCGTGATTGATTCTGAACGCCAGCTAAGGCTGCCTGCAGCAGAAGAGGAGTGCCTGTTGGCCTCCGTGGCTGGAGCACCGTCCACTCTCACCCTGATGGACCACAACACAGGCCATTTTCAGGGAGCTGTGCACTTCTGACATGACACAGAAAGTCACAAGGCAGAGTTAGGAGAAAGCGGTGCGTTTCCCCCTCGGCTGGAGATCTTTACTTCTGCAAGTACCCTTGGACGCCATCCAAACAGCCTGTTTCTGATGAACTGCGCTGCCAGATCTGTGGGAGCCCAGGCTCCATGTTGGAAGTGGGCGACCTGGGCTGATGCTGAACAGGCTGTGGCATGGTCCAGCCGGGTCTCCAGGAGGAAGGAGTGGCCCGCAGCTCCCCACAGCCCCAGTGAGGGCAGTGGAGCTGGGCTCTGTTGTGGTCAGGAAGGACCTTCAGGTCTGCAGACTCACTAAGTGCTGTGTGTGGGACACTCTGGATTTCCAGGAGCAGCGCTGTGACAACAGCCCATCTGTGGGGTTGGGAGTGCAGAGGGCTTCCTGCAGACAGATGCAGGCCAGAGGGGCTTGTCCTGCAGCGTCTCTGCCACCAGTGCTCAAGGACAGCCTGGATCCACTTCAGCATGTGGCGTTCATGACCCGCTTGCTGGTAGGGTGCTGCTCATAGTGGAAATTCAGGGCCGACCTCATTTGCAACCAGCCTGTGCAGCTCTCAGCAGGTTTCTGCCCTGTGCCCTGGGGCTGAGCAGATCGCTCTGGCAGCAGGAGGGGAGGGGACATTCCAGCCCCGCATCACATACCTGACCAGGGATCTGAAGGCCCCTCCATTTGCCTACAGGGCAGGCTCGCAGAGCTGGGGGCAGAAAGCGACACCCCAAGGATGTGGAGCGGGACGCTCTCATGAGGGTCACCATTCAGCCAGCCTATGGGGGCCACCTGTCCGTGTTCCATGGTTAGCGCAGCCGTAGCCCTTCTCCTGCCTACTTCCCTTGGGTTTCAGTTGCTAGAGCCAACTATGGCCTGAAAATCAGTCAGTAAAATTCCACCAAGCAACATTTCCTAGGCATTGAGGGCGCATCTTTGTGAGGTGTACACTGAGGCCTGAGCCTTCTCGCTCCAGCTACCAGTGGCCATTCTGCCGGCTGCTGTCCCCTGCAGTCCCCTGCCCCACCTGCCAGGTACTCGGGGCTGCCTCTGAGAGTCTGTTGCATGGTATCACGCCAGGCTGCATAGGCAGAGGACAGCGGGCAGCTAGAAACGCCTGGGCCCAAGGCAGTGCCAGCACAGCCAGGCCTCAGTCAGCCCCTCAGGGGCCTGGTATCCAGTGCCACACGGCCAGGGCAGACACCGGGTGCAGGGAGGTAGCAAGTGAGGTGGCAGCGTGCTGAGGAAGCCCCTGTGACAGCGGGTCCTCCTCGCTCTCGGGACAGGGCTTTTTCTCCTCACTTCGTGCATTTGTGGGCCTCTTGGAGAGGCTAACAGACAAGGGCACACTCTCCCTGTGGCTGTCAGCTCCTCACAGGGCCCTTTCTAGTTGCGGACAGCTTGCCTTCGTCCTACAGCCTGGCCCCAGCTTTACCTGGAGTGAGCTGAGCCCAGTCAATTTTTGTTGTGAAAACTCCTAGACAGAGCCCCAGGGGCAGCTCCCTTTGGGGTAGCTCCAGCCTGGGGGCTACTTGTCCTCTCGGTAACCATCCCTCCTGGCTGCCTCCTTTGCCACACCCTCATGCTTCAACCTGTGAGACACAGAGCAGGCTGCTCAGGGGGATCGAAGTGCTCTGGTCAAAGGACCCGTGCTGTTCTTAGTAGTGGCCCCAGAGCGCATGCGTGGTGACAATTCAGAGATGCCAAGGGGAAGCTACATAGTGTTTCCTTCAGGTGAAAAGTTGGCATTTGCATCTTAATAAGGAAAGAAAAAATATTTTTCAGTGCCCAAGATCATTTGAGAGGGAAAACGAGAAACAGAGAGACTACATTCACACCACTTTTCTTAGGTTATAGGACTAAAATTGCTCTCTTTTACAATGAGTTAAGAGCTACTAATCTCTTATGGTGCCTCATTTATAAACTAGACTTTACAATAAGTACACACACAGGAAAAACATTACAGAGAGTGCTCGGTTCTATCCACAGAGTCAGGCACCTCCCTGGAGGCAGTGCACACCCACAAGTCAGGGAGGACCACAGCTCTGGAGACGTAATCCCCATGTCATTCAAAGGTGAATGCACCATTCAAATGCACTGGGTGATGTTTGAAGGAGGCCCTTCGTGTTTTTCATTGTGTCTCCTATTTTTCCCCTCTCAAGCGTATCTACCTCAGGAACTGTGGAGAACCCAGTCTGGGTGGGAAAGCATATCAGGAGATAATGACAGGCTTTGCTGGGAGAAATCTGGGCTGAGCAGAGTTTGGGCTTCACTGTTAAGCTAACATGAGACTGCCTATCGCAGCAAGATTTAGGATCTTGTTTTCATTTTTTTCCCTAAAAGCTGTCATTAGTGTTAAAATACAGGAAAATATGACATCTAACCCCTTTTTCCTGAGAACACAATCACTGTGGACCACATTTGGCCAATAGCAGTTCTGCTTTCTACACAGATTGTAGGACTTAGAGTACCTGCACTGTGGGAGAAACACTGCCCACCCGGGCTGTTTCGTTTCACCCTTTCTGCTTGAGTTCTGTGTGTGCGTGCGTGGGAGGGTGGGGGGGTGGATGCACCCATGTGTGTGGGTGTGGGGCAGAGGGTATTAACTGACAGGGAGAATACTACCAGATGTAATTTCATTTTGCATTAAAGAATTAACTTACCTTTCATTTTTTCCACATTTTTTTCTTTCTTCTTTTTTTAAAATATATTTGGTTGTTGCAGAGTCTCACTATACAGCTCAGACTCATAGTGATCCTCCTGTTTCAGCCTCCCCAGCGCTGGGATTACAGGCATGCGCCACCACGTCTGGACTCAGTGGTCAGCTCAGCATTGCTGGGGGTGGGGCCGGCATGGCATGTGGTGCCCAGATCAAACTGTGGTCCCTGTGCTTACCTAAGCAGGCACTTAGTCCACTGAGCTATCTCCATGGACCCAGATTTTTCATTAGAAAGATTAACCCTTTCAGTGCTCACCTGGAAGCAGCTTCTCCAGAGCTGTTCGCCAGCCTTCTGCAGAGGGGCTCTGCTTAGAGGCACTGTGATTCCTGGAGACCATCCGTTAGTGTAGCTGTTAGGAGCACACAGGCAGGACAGCGGGGAGGAAGGGCCTGCAGGGCTCTCCCCCCACTTCTTGCAGCACCCCGCTGTGCAGAGAGAAAAAGCTGCAGGCCACCGCAGCCACCGCAAATGCTGGCGCTTGTTCAGAACACTTCAGGGCCAATTTTAAAAGCAACATGTTCTCACCATCCTGGGAAAACAGCACTCTCATGGGTGGGCTCCAAATGTGTGGCTAAAATTTCTGCCCCCGTCACCAGAGGCAAAACCACACATGGAGCCTGGTGTGCATTTCATTAAAAAGTTAGCAGAAGAAAATATCCGAGCACTGGTGCACAGAAATCAACCCTTGATCGCAAGCACACCTGGGGAACCAGCGCGGGTCACGGCCGGGTCCGCGAGGGTCTGCATCCGCGGTGGCATCCTGGAGTCCAGCAAGGCTTCCCTGGGAGAAACTGCTCATGTCCATCGTCATAATCATTTGAATTCACAAGTCTATCAACACAGAAGCTATTTAAAAAATTAGAAACATAGCAAAGAAAAAGTGTATACCATGCTTCCTTAAAAATAAAGTATCAAACATTTACTTTTAAAAACTATTTAATTAAGAGACAGATGACTTTTTTTGCTTTTACATAAAACTGGTATTTTTCCAGGACGCCCTAATAAGTTGACAACAACAAAAACAAAATAAAACACAGATAGACCCTACTTCAGTTTGTAACCTGGGAGGCTATGTTAAGTGAAGTAAACTAATAAAGTTGTAGTGAAGAAACACAGAGGCGAGGTTTCTGAAATCTATTTGAGTGAAGCTCGGGTTAGAGATGCACACAGCTTGGCTGGTGGCAGGAAGGTAAAAACCAGGATGTTCACAGCTGTGTTTGGGAAAAGCAGCAAACGCCAGTGGAGGCCTCGTCCTTGCTGGCTGCAAGAGCAGCCTTCGCTGGCCGGAGAAGGTGAGTCTGTTTTTCTCTTTTCTCAGGACGAGGAAAGAGAGGCGCACAAGGGATAACTGCTGACACCCCAGAAGGAAGCGTGGGTTGAGCATGAAAACACAAGGAACAGCGCAGCCCATGCAGCTGATGAAGCCAGGAAAACCAAGGCTTCATCTGGTGCCTCCCTGTCTGCCCATCAGTAGTCTCGGTTGCATTATTCAGCAGGTACGCTTTGAATTTTTATATTGAGATAATCAAGTTATTTTCTCAATATAATATTGGGTATGCAATACATAAAAATCACATGAGATGCATTTGAAAACACAGTCTCGGTAGGTCACATGGACCCCCCCTTGGTCTAATGTTGTGCACAGCTATTAAACAAGATCATAACAAAAAAAAAAAAATCAAGACTAACCCTATTCAGGGAAAACTGTGTTTTTCACAGCAAAGGAAGGGCCAGAGAGACAGCTCAAAGGTTTAACTACCTATCTGGTAAGCACAAGGTACTGAGTTTGATCCCTGGCACCATAAATAAATAAAACAAAGGAAATTGTACCTCCAAAGCTACAGAAGCAAAGGCTGATTAGTCACCAGTGTACTTTCCAACATACATCTCCTACACCCAGCAAATCACGACTTTTTAAGTCCCTTTTGAGTGTTGCAAGTGTAGAAGACCTGAGAACCGGGGAAGCAGCCTAATATACTTCAGCTATGGGCTGTTTGTCTTCAGTCCTGGTGTCCCTCTGTCTGCCAGCATCCGTGAAATGATGGGAGACAAACTCTGTGGTTGATCTAGTTTCAAGCCACGTGAGTAAGAAGGACCAGTGGAGAGTGGGAGTCCGTGAGCTCCTGGACCCTGCAGCAGCTCCTTCACGGCTTCTTGGCATGGCAGGTGACAGTCTGGGGGCCCACTGCAGGGAGCCGAATGTCTGTCGGGCCGGGTCCGGAAGAGGAGCCACAGCAGCACAGCCACTCACACTGTAGTTCAAGATCAGCAAACTGAGCTGTAGTTGTCATCCACCTTTAGGAGAAAGCAGGAGAGACTGGAACCCATTATCCCCAACAGGCCAGTTACCACGAAGTTTCTCATTTTAATCCTTACCCAAAAAGTAACCAAGGTAAGCCTAGTATTTATCAGCTCTTTGTTTTTCTATGGCTCTGTTTCTCTGTGCCTACAATACAAAGAAAGTAAGGTGAGGGGCGCAAGCCACCTTTCATCCGTCTCGGCTACTCTCAGCCCCTCTCTGTCTGAGGCCAGCCTCTGCTCAGCTTGGGAAGACATGGTTTTAGGAAACAAAATCTCACATCACACATTTGTGAATTTCACATCATAAATAAAGGCAACTAAGATCTTGTGCCTAAGTGTTTGTTTTGTCTTTTGACGGGAGGAAAGCAAAGAGAGATTTGAGCAGATCAGTGAGCCCTGGGCATATGGCCAAGGCTACTACTCCTGTTCAGCACTGCTCAGATAGGACTTTAGGAAGGATTTGGGCAGCCCCGGTTGGATAGCCCCTTGGGAGCTGAACTGCGCATTTCCCGGCCACTGGGGTCTTGGCAGCCCCGGGCCCTGGTGCAGTCCCTCTCTAGAACTGTCCCGGGCGGACCTACATGAGGACACAGGGCAAGGGAAGGAAGGAGAACACAAGGGAGTGGGCCATGACCATGTCTGCTGCCCTCGCTGCGAGATAGGGAGCTCTGGCCTCAGCTCAGGGCTTCCTGAAGGGGTGGCTCACAGGGTTCACTGTTCAGGGAAGGCGTCCATGAAGCATGGGTTCTCACCACTGAGCTCCCAGCAGTGAGCCCTGGAAGACACAGATCTGACTGCATGTGTCCCCTGGGGAGCAGGCCAAAGGTGGGTCTCCCACAAATTGTGGTATGAAACTCAAGGCCACCACACAAAGTGTGCTGCCAAAGGTCAGTGTGTGCTGGAAGTCACTGCACTTGGTCTTCATAGGTTTAAGTAAGCCACGCAGAATATCCCCTGTACATCCAGCAAAATGATATTGTTAATCCAAACTTTGATAATTACGTTATAGAAATTATATTTTTTAAGAATTAAGGTTTTAATAATTTTGCAATATTTCACAAAATTGCTTTTGCAAACACATTATTGAAGTAAAAAGTAATTGAAAACCCATTTGTTTATTGTAAAATCCCCTGATGGAAACCTGAGTATAATTGAATTCCTGTTTTCCCTTGAGGCCCAAATATGGTAAACATTTCACAGGTTATGTAAATGGAGCAGTAAAAATCAAATGCGCACCACGATGGCACCCAGGGAAACCAGATCTACATTCTGTCCTGCAGAGGGAGGCACAAAGACCAAATGATTCACTGAGGAGTATGGTCAACCCACACATCCCAAGCGTGGACTGCAGGAAGGGCACTAGCAAGTTCAGGAGCCCCTCCTTCTCAGCAGCTTTGCTCTCTGTGCGTTCAATTACCTTGCTTCAACCAAGAAGCAGAAATGTTAGTTGGAAAGCTCTACAAATAGACAGTTCCTAAGTTTTAAATTCCAACTATGCTAAGTACTATGAGAATCTGCACTGCACCGCCCTCCCCAAACCAGACACCAGTCCTCCCTATGCTCAGCGATCCACACAGTATATGCTACCTGCCCATCAGACACTCCACAGCCTTCTTTGTTCTAAAAATGCCCGTGGAGGTTTTACGGTGACTGAAGTCAAACAGTCCTTCTTTCTGATGAAGCCAGCAGCTAGAAGGTCAAAGAGAAGCATAAAGTGCTACTTAAACAGAAAGGTGAAAATCCCTGACAACAAGGAAAGAAAGATGATTGCACACAGAGGCTGCCAAAATCTACAGAAAGCAAAGGAGAAAGCACAGAGTGGAACACTTGCTCCTTTCTGTGGCACTAGGCATCCCCTAGGCCTCTTGGTCCAGGTGTCTTGCAAGCAAAGAGGCCCACTGCACACTGACACCACAGCCCTGCTCCTGAGTTGAGGGCAGCGCACGAGCCAGCCAGGAAAGAGCGCAGGGCAGACAGGTCAGCTGTGCTGGTGCAGTTGCTAGGAGCAAGCGTGATGTCATCAGCACCACCGTATCAGCGCCTGCTTGCACACTCAGGACATCTGGCCCTGTCTTTCCTGGGGGTTAAGGGTTAGCTTGGCCGGCGATTGTCTCTGATTTCCAAACTAAGAGAGGAAATGGAACACCCCCCAGGCCCCACCACGGTGAGCTGTGTTCCATTTGATGAGCAAGTCAGGTGGGTTTGCTTTGAAATTACACTGGAAAAGTTTAAATTTCAAGTGGTGTGGAGGGAGAGACTGTTTATTACATAGAAGCAGAAGCAGCATGCTGCCAAAGTGCCTTCAAACCTTGGGGTTCTTGTTTTCCTTCACATGAAAAGTGCCCACCTCTCATTAGCAAATGCACTGTGGTTACAGACTCTGCTCATGGTGCACCCCGGTGCCGGCTCCTCTAATCCAGAGACTCCCACATGAGGCCTCACAGGTTTATCAGTCTCTACACAAGCAAGCAAGCACTAGGTCTCGGGGCCACGGAGCACTGAGCGTGGTGCCTACATGTCCCCCACACCAAACAGCAGTCCTGAAATGGAAAAGGAGCCTTGTGATTCCAGTGCTGCTCAGGCAGTGCTGCAGGCATCTTTGGCATAAAACATTGGGTAACTGAATTGTCACTGTGTACAGTTACCAGAGTCACGCATGCTCCAAACAGCAAGTGCTTGGCTTTGCTGTCCTGCTAGCTTGGTATTCTGGTCATGGGACCCAACACGAGACAGCAGCGTGTGCAGGAGACGCAGCACATAGGCCCTGCAGGAGGTGTTGAGGGGGTGCCCTTCCTCGAAGGCCACACTATGGGAAACACGTGATTGGAGATTCATCGGCCCAGTGGGATGGAAATGTTCAAAAGTAGAGGCACTGAACTATTTTTAAAATTATGAATCATTCTTCAACAATTTTCTAGCAGGGGGAACAGGAGGCAAGACCTTAGCCAGCTAAAATTTGTGTGGCTGAAAGGCAGAGAGGTTATCTGGAGATCAGGTTCCATTCCAAAGCAAAGTGTAACAGAGTGTGTGTGTATGTGTGTGTATGTGTGTGTATGTGTGTGCGTGTGTGTGTGTGTGTGTTAGGTGTATGCAAATGATCAAGATTCTTAATAAAACTCTAAGATTCCAACCTATTCTGAGAAAGACATGTCCGTGAAAACAGTAAAAACAGGAAAAGTCTCAGTCTACTTCAGCCTGGCTGGGGTATGGATTTAACACGGCCCGCTTGCCGGCTACTGTGCAGCTGAGGCAGGAGGGTCACTGGAGCCCAGCAATGCAACAGCAAAACCCCATCAGGAAGGAAGGGAGGGATGGAAGG